>JAODKN010000039.1:11085797-11097699 GCA_026774425.1 Petrocephalus zakoni | reverse complement strand
CCCCCCCCCCCCCCCCCCCCCCCCCCCCCCCCCCCCCCCCCCCCCCCCCCCCCCCCCCCCCCCCCCCCCCCCTAAAGAATATTTTATGGGGCTACGGAATTATCTGAAATCTGACTTGACGCAAAGTCAGATATCCTTAGATATCAACCTTCCTTATTTTTCTTATTTTCTGCCCATACCTAAAGACTAAAAGACTAAAGCAGGTTTGCGTGTTCTGTTCACACATTCGCCTCAGAAATGGCCAGCTTACGTCAACAATCAGGAAGACTGAGGTATACAGAATGGGACGAGAACAGTGTGTTACAGTGACTCTTTATTATGCTGCTGTATTGGTGTGTTATCAGTGAATCGGTCATGCAGATGTCAGTCAGCTTCATTGGACTAACAGGCTCAACACACCTTCCAGTGAGTCAGAGATAAGCTGCATTTCTGTCAATACTGTTCTCTAAAATCCAGAAATGGGTGCAGCACAGCTTCCCGGGACCGAGGGGGAGCATTATGGGGGAGAGACAAATTGCTGAAGTTCTCTAACCCTGGCCCTAGGGCCACCCTTCCTGCCCAGTTCCACAAAAGCACATCCATGAGATACACAAAGAGACCGGGATGCTTTCGGGTCACATCCAGGGTTGTTCCCCCTCTTTAGGAGAGGCGTTGGGGCTCTGTCTTACTGACTTTAATTGCTTTATAAAAATACCAGCTGTTGAAATAAAGCACCAAAAGCCACAGCGGTACTAGAGGGGTACTTCAGATTATTAGTGAATTAGACAACACAAAAAAATGTTCTAGATTAAAACCATAGGCTGTAAACGAAGGGTTAACCATTCTGCATGGAATCTGCAATGTTATAAAGTTAATCATGTCTGTACATCGGACAATATTTCTTTGAACTACAGGCTGAGCTGTTCCTGTTTTGTCAGGTGTTGGACTTTTCTGCACATGCTTTAAAGACGCACTCCCTGCAATCCTGAGGCTTTATGTGTTTGAGTCGCCCCATCCTCGTGTCCTCGGGCCAGACTTACGCCCCTGGCTGACTGGTGCCGAGTGTGCATGTGCTTCAGGGTGGTGTCACACGCAGATACCGGAGTCCTGCTCAGTGTGCCATGGCATCCGGCGCTGATGTTTAGAGGCTGTCTAACAGTGTCACGGCGGGGGTAGTCCGAGGGGTCCCGACCCGGACGCCCAGCAGCTGGCTGTGACCCCCTGCTGTATCTGGGTCAGCAGCACCAGCCATCTCTTAGCCATGTTTCAGCACCTTGGCTCTAGACTGCTTACTGGTAAAAATGTCTGACAGTACAGTAACAGTCTACAGTCATGGCTACTGACGCCCGGCTACGGTCCACCGGTGCACACCGACAGGAAGCGCTCCAGTACCCCACCCCCCCAGCTCCTCCCAGGAAGCAGCACAGCCTGCGGCTTTGGAGCCCATGGTCACTCTTGACTTGCCTGACCCCGTTCTAGCAGAGAATGGTCTGACACGTTGCACGGTTCCCATGGTGACAGCAAACTTCCTGACCTTCACTGTGCGTGCCTGTGTGTCTCAGCAGCAGCCTGTGCCTGTGTAGTTGTATAACTTAATGTAGACCTCTGTAAAGACTTGCCAAGGCACTCGAGGCACTTTAGGGCACGGGTTTGCCCGGGCTGGAGCACAGAGGCCTTCGCCAAAAAGGGGCCTCACCCACCCTTCACCCCTGGTCAATAATTTAAAAAGAATGGGTTACTGACAATTCGAATAACCCAGGGGCACCCTAAAAATCCATCGGGACATGCCCCTGACACTCTCCTTAAGCACCTGTATGTGTGCATGCATGCTAATGGGGTGAGATGTCTATTTGTCAATTTACAGTTTGTGCACATGTACAGCTTTTGTCTCCATGTGCCCGCATATATCTGTACATACTGTGTGTGTGCAGTTCTGCATGTCAGGCTTGAAATCTCTGTGAGTGCGGGCAGTTTTCTGTGTGTCAGTGTGTGTCTGTTCCTATGTGTAGTCAGCTGGCCTGAAGCCCTTGCAGCAGATATCTGTGACGTTTCAACCATAAACCAATGCGATCGCACCGTCTCCAGTTTCCAGGGCGATTCCCGCACCACTCCTCTACTTGCTCTGCTGTTTCCATGGTTACCGTGGCTTTAGATTGTTACTGTAGCAACAGCACCATGGTAACAGTCTACAGCCATGGTCGCCAGGGGGCAGAAACCACCCCAAATCCGGAATGCGGTGGACAGCAGAGGGTTATTGACAACAGGATACCTGTGGACCGCCATGTATACTGAGAATCAGTCAGTTAGTGACAGCAAGGGCACCATTAACCGTGTGAAAAGCAGAAATGCAGAGCCGTGGAACAGTGCAACTCTCTTCTCATTCTCCCCATGTCACTGTCTATCTCACTCTGTCTGTACACCATCTCCTCTCCACATCTGCTTGTGAACTTCTTTACCTAGCCTGACTGCTCAGCGACAGTGATGGAAAGCAGACTACAGATGGACTCTGGCACAGACGGACAGCATGGCAGAGCTAGTTCCGTGCCGTGGAAACCGCTGTTGGTCAATTCCCATTAAGGCTTCTGCTTACTCATAACCATAACACGCTTTAAAGGTCAGCTACTCCAAACTTAAACTGCAAACTTTAAACTGTTGTCATGCTGGCAGCATGAATCACGGCCCTGTGGGAGGAGAGAGACCCCGGGCCGCTGCATAATTTCGTTAGAGGCAGTGAGATTTCTGTGGTACCCCATACAAGTGCAGGGGGTAGGTAACTGTGATACAAGAAAATGTAGCCCACAGGATGAGAACAGAAGACATGAATACTGACTTATGTCAGAGGATAATGGAGATATGCAGGTGGGCATGTTGGGTAAAAGACCTGAGAAAACTAACTGCCTGTAGATGGAGGCATTTGGGTTCACCTAGTAGCCCTTAGAGGAGCAGAATCCCTTTCTGTCTTTATAAGAACCTGAAGCAAACATTACAGCTCTGACTGCTTTAACCTGACCAGCCACAGGACCACCCAGGGTATGCCTCGCTGAACACAGGCATTAGCCTTAGAGGACGAGATGTTATCACCTTATTAATCCCATAGGGTTATGAATTACGTCACACCACCGGGGTCGTTACGGCGAGCGGCGTTGCGCCTGCGCAGTTAATACCGCAGTTCAGTGACGGAAAGCCTGCAGACTTTCCTGGGGGCGCCGTGGCCATGGGAGGGATCGGTGTAACGTCACGTAGAGAGTTCGTCCGCTGCCTGTAGCGCACTCAAGTACGGGGGTCGACTGAGCTTTCTGAAATGCAAGCAGGCAGCGCTTTACAGATACTGAATATCTGTGCAAGAAAAATAGCTGATATAATTGAAACAATGGCTGGGTAAGCTGACTGAAAATGATCTGCACTAAACCATCTATCACATGTCGTACGACACGCATCCGTATTTAATTAAAATCCGTCCAAAATCAAATTTTCCTGTACATGAATGTCCAGAGGCATGACTTTCTGGTATATGCGTCTGCCTATCGTTTTATCTTTTAAGGTTTTGATGTTTTAAAGTATGTATGAATTTTATATTAAAATATAAATGAGCAGGGGAGATTGTACACATGTCTTAGCATTTTCGCTCCTTATTTATTGATCGACGTTTTCTCGGTCGGTAACCCTGCATTTCGCTTCTGACGTCTCTTACACGTTCGCGCCATCTAGAGGTACAGAGCCGCTACTGCGGAGGAGTCACGCCCGCAAACGGGAGCGCTTGTGAAGCAAACCCTAAGTTAGTGGTGGACCACCGCTCCATCGCGATCGACAGGTCGATCTTTCAGACATTTCCAGTCGAAAGGATGATTAAATCCCCATCCTGGTTGACAACTTCCCAGACTCTTTATTTTTTTTGTAAAACTAGCTCTCACTGTAAAAATGTATATTCTCATTTTCCGCCAAAAAGTAGATTAATGAATTATCGTGCGGAACTGTGTTCGGTTTCTAGCATGACATTATATGACAAATGTACATATTTGTTTGCAGGTGTAACAATGGCTGAGTTATGGAGTTTGGTGATACATCTCTGCCAAGTTTTGACCCAGAACTCTACCGTGAAACAATGTAACCGTACAATTGTTAAATACAATAAATATTTGAATGAAAATACATATAACAATAACACAGTTTCTTTCTGTTTTTTGTGTAGTAACTGTTAACCATATGGCTTAAAATGCAAAGGTGCCCTTATATAGCAATGTATATTGGCTTGTGTCAGTGTGTATTGTATTAAAATTCATTCTCAACAAACAAATGCATGGCTGACCCACAGGAGTGAGATATGAATAGAAGGATGTTTTTAATGAAGAAATATATTATGTAGCTGGGTCCTGAACTCATGACCTTGCTCCATTCTTAACTCTTGGTCTACCACTCTTGCGGAAATGAGAGAACACGCAACACGCACAGACACAGATGTAGAGAGCGCAGAGGTGTAGCTACAGATAGAGAGACTGCACAGAAGAGTTAGCCCAGACAGAGACAGAAAGACCACAGAGGGCCCCTGACAGAGAGACCACATTTAGCCCCAGACAGAGACAGAAAGACCACAGAGGGCCCCTGACAGAGAGACCACATTTAGCCCCAGACAGAGGCAGAGAGATTACATAGGAACCCAGAAAAAGGCAGAGAGGCCACACGGAGGTCAAGACAGAGAGACCACACAGGGGCCCAGGCAGAGGCAGAGAGACCATATAATGGCCCAGATAGAGGCAGAGAGACCACATAGGGACCCTGACAAAGGTAGAGAGACCACACAGAGGCCCAGACAGAAGGAGAAAGACCACACTGAAGCCAGATAGAGGCAGAGGGACCACACAGAGGTATGACAGCAAAATAATAATCTTCTTGAGCTCCTGAGAGAAAAACAGAGACCTGTTGCCCTGCACTGTAAGAGCCCATGCGCTGACACAGAGTACAACCAGCACATAAACTCTTACTGTTCTGGGCAGAAGGCAGCTTATGTGTGGGGGGGAGGGTGGGCTGGACATAGCTGAACCCACACAGGTTGTCCCAGCATCACGCCCTGTCTCTCCAGACCAAGTGTTTGTGTCTGTGGGGGAAACAGAGCAGGGCAGAATTAGGGGTTTTATGGTTTCAGCAGAAGCTGTTTACAAGGCTCATCAAACATCACAGCGCATTCAGAAGAGGGAAAAAGCCACCATCCAGGCAGCAGAGCTGTGGCTTAGACCAACCCCATAAATCAAAACAGGAGGGCCGTTTCGGGCACGTTTTCCGGGTAAAGGCGTCAGCAGATCACCCTATGGCTTCCACCCCGATGACTAACCCGTATTGCGGTCGTTTGAGGCATGTCCCAGGCCTGCCAAAAACGCAGTCCACCCCTGATGGAGAATGTGAGGTCACCCACATCTCTCTGCCCCCCCACGACCCCCAGATCACAGTGAGGGAAAGACAGCGGACTGATGAAGATAAAAGATTTTTAAGCAACAAATAAAACTGTAGGTAGGTAAAACGAAAATAAAGGAAGGGAAGAGATGCCTCTGGCTGGCCGATAGACAGGGGAAGGAGAGGAGGGGACTTTCTTTGGCTACAAGTGGAGGACACTTTGTCCACATAAACAGGAAGTGCCGTTTAAGAAGGAGGCAATGTAACAGAGCTCCCTCTCACAGGCCCCGGGCGGCCTGGCAGCATGCAGACTTTAATGCTAAAAGCACCCAGTAAAATCCAGCCAAATTAAACAGTTTCTGATACAAAGAGTGAAAAGTGGTACAAATAATAGAAGAAGCATGGCACGTCGGCAGATTTTCCCTTTCTGCTCCCGGCCTCGCGTCTCTTTTCATCCCTTTTCTGCCACTCCCTCCGTCGCCTGTCCTCCGCATTCGCCTTTCCCTCCCACAGTCCCCATCTGTGTTTGTAAACACAGTGCGTGTGTTAGACACTGACGTCAAAGCAGCCTGCTGTTATTCGGCCATTCGGAATAATGTAATAATAAATCCTCTCCCCTGAAGCCACGCCCACTCCCAGCACTCCAGCCCCCATTCTCCCATGGCCCCGCCCAAATCCCAAGTCCCGCCTCCCCATTGGTCCTGCATCTGATTGGACATCGCTGCCTTTCCAACAGTGCTGTGAGTGCCAGACTGGCAATGCATTTGTTATTAAGAACAGTGCATCAACTGCATACGTTTACAAGCACAGTTAAAGTAAAATGAGGTGTTACACAGACAGATTGCACTAGCCAATTTGGCACTCTGAAATACACTATATTTACTCCTAAAATGTATATTTTATTTATTTTAAATAATTAGAGGCATATTTCAAATACGTCATTAATTCATCAAATACATGTTTATAAAAGGGCAGACATAATAATAACAATAATGACATATTGTTAAGGCAACAAGTTTTGAACTGTAATTCAATATAGAAAGTATTATTACAGACACGTCCATCATAATACCATACAGTATTTCTCCAGCTTGGTTAATATTTCTTGAACTTGGGATTTAATATTTTCCCCGTATATAAGGAAAAGACTGCATCTACCTGAAACAAGTTGCCCTGGACAGTTTGCGACGTCACACTGACACCCCCGGCTGCTCCCCGGAAAGAGAACAGGAGACACGTTGAAAAGCTGGAAGTTTTCCCCTGCAGACAGGCACTGTGATTTAGCCGGTCGCTTGTAAACATCAGGTCAAAGCAGCATCAGGATAAAGCTTGCACTGGAGCACCTACATCTAGGGACACTAAAGTAGAGTGCATGTGAATCCCACCCATACGCAGACATCTCTCCTCGCTTCCTCCCACCTGGGCTTGGCCGACGTTCCTTCTCGGTGCTTCTCGGTACTCTCCAGAGCTTCTGCTTTGACCAGCTCCTTTAGCTTTACATCGTCTTCAGCGGGACAGGGGGGCAAACACCCCCCCCAGAACTGTCACTCTCCCAGAACACCACGACCTCTGACTTCTGCCCTGAAGTGAACAGGTCCCCGTGTGCTACATCACAGGCTCCTCACGACAACAGAGAGCGGACGGATCTCCCGATAGCAGCCTGTGCCGTGCACCCTGACACGGGTGCGCCGCTGACCTCTGGAACGAAATCATCTGTAGCCCCGCAAAACGAAACGAGCAGGGAACCGGATCGGCCGTGCCAGACAAGCAGACGGACAGAGGGTCGCGCCCTCGCCTGGCGTAATTACACACGCACACGCACACGCAGCAACTCTGACCCCCCAAACTGCAGCCGGCTCAAGCATTTAGATTAGTCCCATCCAAAAACATTACTGTTTGAAGGTCCAAGAAACAGCTAAACAATTAAAAAGAGGGACAAAAACAGCAGAAGAATATAAAAAGGTTGCTGAATAAATAAGAATAAAGGATCCAACTTGGACCCTTGGGCTGCTTGGACCCATGAAAACAGGAAAGAAAATGATCCCCCAAAGGAATGATGTCAGTGTCAGGGTCCAACAGCAATGTCCATAAGAGCAGTGAGCAGAGATGTGCTGTCGGCCAGCCGGCTCTTATACCGGCAGCCTGCAGCTCTTCTCCTCTGTGAGCCTCTAGTACAGCCTGGGCCCCTGGAGTCAAAACACAGCCTTCCAAATAAACCCCCCCCACCACATGCCCCACGACACACTCCCCGAACCCTCCCCTGTCCAGCGTTGCACAATTTTCCCTCGTCGCCCTCCGCTTCCCTCCAACCTTGATGTCGTTGCGCAACACGGATTCTCGCAAAGCCGAAAGACGGAGGAGAGGGAAAAACAGAACGAATTCCAGAGTCCTGGAGTCACGGCTGCACTTTCTTTAAATGAAAAAAAAGTGAAATATCTGGATACACTATTTCCCCCCTCTGCCCCCCCCCCCCAAGTGCCTTCATTATAGAAACCATGTGTGAGTGTGGAGTTCACACCCCACCCACAGTGAAGTGTGTGGTGGACAGTGGGACAGAGGGGGACCGGGGGCAGATGGGTAGGTAGGGAGAGGGAAGGGTCACGCTGGAGAGAGAAGGAGGGAGAGAGAGGCTCGGAGAGGGAGAGAGAAGGAGGGAGAGAGAGGCTCGGAGAGGGAGAGAGAAGGAGGGAGAGAGAGGCTCGGAGAGGGAGAGAGAATGAGGGGGCGGCAGAGAGCGGAGGTGGAGAAACGTCGAGGTGGAGAAGATTCCGCCAGACTGTGCTCAAAATGTCAGAACTCCGGATTTAAAGCAAGCCAGGTGGGGAGAAGGGAGAATTTGGAGAGAGCAGAGAAAAGGGGGCCGCCGTCTCCCAGAAAAATAAACAGGCTGTCGGCTACGAAACGCACGGCCCGCCTCTCCTCACTCAGGAAGGAGAGGCACGCAGAAGGCAGCAGCGTGCGGGATGCGGGGGACGCAGACACCCAGATGCAGGCAGACCATTAGAACTCAGAATGACTCCCCAGCTGGCAGGTGTTCTGTCTGAGGCCTCGCTGAGCGATACCCGCCAGGCTGTGAGTTCTAATCCCAGCAGCTGCTGCCTTGTCAAACTCAACTGCAATCACTAAGCTGAGATATAAAAATTAGGAGCCATGTACTATATTCTGGGGAACTTGTTACCGTTTTTAACACATTCAGCATAAATCTTTGCGAAGGAGAAATCTGAGATAATCATAAGTGAGTAGATTTCAGGCTTAAGTGTCAGTGAACGTGAAAAACTGACAGATAGCTCCTACTGCGTGCGATATGACACCAAACTTGCAGACAGAGGCGAATAGTTCTTGCGAATTATGATGTTCGCACCAGTCCCCTGCAGGCCAGCCGGCCGCTCGTGTGGCGAGGCCCTGGATTTTTCTCCGCTTTTGTGAATGAAAGCCAACACAGAGCGGAAATCCCTGCGCGGGTGAGTCACTGTTTTCGCTGGAATGGAGAACTTCATAGAACCTTCTGGAAGGACCTGGGGTGCGGGTGCCCGTACAGGCCGGAGCTTGGGTGAAGGCCAGTGGGTTCCGGTCAATTCCTTATAGCACGAGTACTTAGTTATTTTTCCCTGAGGTCCAGATTTGATCAGGCTTACAAAGCCAAGCCACCGCCCAGGAATGTGTGTGTGTGTGTGTGTGTGTGTGTGTGGGGGGGGGGGTCCCCTCAGTAGATTTTGCCCACCAGGGGGGTGGGGGATGTACTCAGTCGCAAGGTCCCAATTACAATGTGTTTCGGTCCAGATGCGGACCACAGTCCACCATTTGAGTGCCACTGTCATATAGTGATTTTAACCTGAAAATTAAAATGTGCAATTGGCCACAGGGAACGTTCAGGGAACATTCAGGTTCAGGTTCTAGGTGTCGGTCGCTTCCCCATGAGGTTCTGAAACAAATGCACCTGGAGAAACGGCAGAGGTGCTAATTACTCATGTTTACTCCAAAGAAAAGATCATTCTGGATAAAAAGGGAAGACGAGCTTATTGTGTGATCACAGCAAAACCAAGGCTCAGCAGGCAAGGCTTTGGGATCACAGCCCAGACGTCACAGGTTCACATTGTTTTGGGTGAAAGCATAAGATAAATATGTAACGTAAAGTATGCTACATATATGTTGGCCTGCCCAACTTCTGATATCAGGAAACTCTCATTTATAACCCTCATAAGGTTATAAATGCGTCCTGTGCCTTGTCTCTGACAAGCCCAGCGTTTTGGGTAGGGGCACTTACTCACACTTTGAGGATTGTACGGGGCACAAAATCACAAGCCTTCTGTCAGAGATGAGTGAGGTCTTCCACAACACGCTGACGGTATGGTCAAAAGCAAGCAGAAATCTGGATCATTCAGAGACATTTTATTCATAGCTACAGGTCCAATTTGCATCTGAAGGGGAGCACAGATGAAGCTCGCTGCCAGTCGGCCTCTGTGGGACGGATTTATCCAAATATTGTGCTGCAACTAAAGTACCAGGGTGGACATGAGAGCCCCAAGCATGCACAGAAGGAAAAGGCAAGTGCCAAGAGCGGCCAGAATGCCACCCCTGAATCCCTCTGATGTGGGATCACCAGGGTTCAGGAACTGTGCATCTGATCAAGGAGAACCTGGGGGGGTGCATAAAGTCCACTGGTCTGTTTGCTTTTGAAAACTCAGATATAACCTTCTTGTAAAAAAACCACAGATATGACTCAGACTTTTATTAATAAAGCTGTATTGGTTTGCATTAAACACTTAATGGGTATTTAATCCGCGATGCTTCATCACAGCATTCTTGATCATGTCCCACATGTTTCCCAGGTCCCCGTCATGACAAAGAGAGAAGACGGAGCAGCACTGACAGGGTGGCAGGGAGTTTTGTGGTGAAGTTTGCCGACCAGGTGGCATTTGGGGGTTTTCTGAAAGCACTGGTGGGTCTTTGAGGCTGAATGACCTTTAACCCCTTCCCGTAATGAGGCTGTGGCCAGTGGTGACGCACTTTGGTGGGACAGGAAGAAGGACAGGGGGACGGGAGCCCTCCCCCACACTCACAAGTATCCATTTACCATGTCCCAAGACATAGAAAGAAAGTAAAAAGCCAGTAGCAGAGGAAATAGGACGACCAAAACATTTGTAGGAAGGAGGGAACGGAAGGGGGCACCAGTTACCGAGATATGAGACAGAGGGGGGCTGAAATTGTCACAGTCCCAACACATCTGGAAGTAATCCGGAATGTAGTACTCAAACACGCACACGCACACACACACACACACGCACCCTGACACGCGCGTACTGAGCACATGCCGTTCCCGCCCTGCGCACACACACAACCTCACTGCCATACAAAAACAAAACGAGACAGTGCCAGCAGACCTCATCCTCAAGCCAGCACTACTATTGCATCTCTTCTGGTGCCCCTAGTGGTCAGTGCTGGTATTAGAGCTGCTGCTATTAATTAATTAAATCTTCAGATGGCAACAAAATCATACATTTAAAAAAAGTGGATAAATAAAACAGTGATTTCTCTAGCTATGAAACTTACCTGGCCTATATCTCAACCAGAAAGCCTGATATAATTAATATGCTGTTGAACAAGCCCTTGATTAGCTGAGTCAGGCTAGTGATGCATCCAGATGTTAGAGAGCAACAAAATTGAGGTTTAATGCTTTGAAATCAAAGAGGTGACATGCAAAGGTTCCCATATGCTGTACATTTTGGGACACAATTACAAAACTAAGGAAAATAATAGATGACAAACACCATCACATGTTATGTATCAGCAATGCATGACTTCACTGCATTTCAGCACAAAACCACTGGATCAGTGGTAAACCAGTGAATTTCAGTACAATGTTACTAACATTTCCCATGGTAGCATTTTAACATTTTAGAACATCCCTATGGCATTTCAAAACCACCATTGCATTACAGCTCCCTACCATTTCAGTACATTGGCTAAATTTCAGCACCACTACTGAATTTCAGTACTACTGCAAATTAGTTCAATACAACTGCTACATTTCATCACCACTACTGAATTTCAGTACTACTGCAAATTAGTTCAATACAACTGCTACATTTCAGCACCATTAGTGCATTTCAGCACAGCTCCATACCATATCAGTAAAACAGTTACATTTAAGCACTTAGTGCATTTCATACAACTCCATATCTTATCAATACAACACTACTGCATTTCAGTAGCACTGTCATGTTTACAAAACTATGAGGCCCAGATACAGATGTGCTTCTGCTGTGTAGCTCAACAGCTCTCATGCGTCAGTCAATATCTGTTAAACCAACCGCATTACGTGTCAGTGAGTGCTGAAATGACCAGCTTGCCTGAAATGCTTCTGAAGACATTCAGTGTTCAGAAGAAGATCAGTCATTCAGAAAATTATATTTCCCTCCACAATTTGTAACAAATAATGTGCATTTATGGAAAGGTGTTCTAAGCAGAACTGAAAACACTCTATGTAAAGAAGAGCCAAGTGACCAAGTACATCATCATCCTCCTCATCCTCTCACTC
>JAODKN010000039.1:11004598-11015363 GCA_026774425.1 Petrocephalus zakoni | reverse complement strand
CAACAGACACACACATCACCTGGCACACAGACTCGTACGCCTACCACCATGTATTGACTCTTACACACAGTCATTACCGACAGACACACACAGTCATCACCGACAGACACACACAGTCATCACCAACAGACACACACATCACCTGGCACACAGACTCGTACGCCTACCACCATGTATTGACTCTTACACACAGTCATTACTGACAGACGCACACAGTCATCACCGACAGACACACACAGTCATCACCGACAGACACACACAGTCATCACCGACAGACGCACACAGTCATCACCGACAGACACACACATCACCTGGCACACCCACTCGTACGCCCACGACCGTGTATTGACTCTTACACACAGTACCTGTAACATGGCGGCCTCTCCTTCAGCAGGACGTCAGCCTGACCTCTCCTGCTCACCTGAGATCCCCTGCTGCACTGACGCAGCTCTTCGTTTCTGTCTATCTCAGCCTAAGCAGTCGGCACGTCCTGTCCCATCTACTGCAGTCCATTTGTGGGGCAGCCTATACACCCTAAACAGCCAGAAACCCAATTAATTCCATGCTGATAAAACAGCCGTGGCGGGCGGCTGAGGTCTGACTCACCGAGAGCCTCTGGCCCAAGTGGAGTCATCTTAATATCACAAATCTGAAAAGCTTAGCATTCTCCAGACAGGGACGCCTGGTATACACACCGTGAACATGGTGGAAAACGCAAAAAACTTGTGCCCCTTATTATACTATAAATACGGTAAGGCTCATCCATTGGTCAGTATGAGTCTCTGTCATACTAATACATCCCAGATTGCCTCATTTTCTATGAGCTAGACATTTATTGCGACAGTGCCTTTGGATTGGCCAGCAGGGGGCGGTACCCTCAGGCACCAGGCACTGTGAGTCACCTCCAACATGGAAGCAGTAACATTCTCTGCTTGAGGATAGCCTTGAGTTTAACGCTGCAATCTCCCTCAAAGGCAGACTTCAACACACTGCAGTCTGTTTGACCGAATTACACAAGATGGTGATTATGTGACACTGAATTTCAATGGTGTAGCAAGAAATTAATTACATAATTGATGATGAATTATATAACTTCAAAAAAGAATGTATTCAGAGAGAAATGAATTAATTTTCGGAATTAAATTCAGGCAGATAATGTGCAATCGATGCTGTATGAAAACATCAATAGGTATTAAGTCTATCACCTTTAACCCTGTTTACATATATTTAGAGGAAGAGTCATCAAGTCTGAACACATGGAGTTTACATGGACATCACTGGAAATTGTTTATTAAGCCACAAACGAATAGAACAGGTGGCCAGATGAGTTCATGACACTTTCTTAAGTTAGAGGAGCATCAGTGCTTAAGTGTATTACATCTGGATGTTTTGGACATAGGGGACACACATGGCTGAATCTATCATGGCCAGATGATGCAAATGGTACTGTACTAAGCAATAACTACAGCGCGAGGCCACACCCTGATCACATGAACATCAGGGAGTCCCGCCCCCGTGGAGCTGTGGCTCTGTGGGCCTAGATGCTGGTTGCCTTCACAAATCCTGGTAGAGTGATTTCACCACTGGGCCCTTAACCCCCAATTCCTCCTGGGCCTGGCTGGGCCTGGCTGGGCCTGCTCTCTTAATTGCATGTTGCTTTGGGTGGAAACATCTGATAAATAAATGTAATTTTGTGGTGCACCGCGGCACCATTGGTGCTGTTCCAAAAAAAAGACTCTGACATCTCCTTTAGCCATTTCCTCCAGCAGAAATGGTGAAGAAATACTCATGAAACTGCCCCATAAAGAAGCACAAATTAGCCCCCCCCATTGTCTTGGCTTCCCATTGGTTTTCATTTTACTGTAATTAATGACCTTCCAGACGATCCAAATCAGATACAGATCCCTAGCAACCAGACAGGCACTTTTCAGCTCATTAAAGTAACTGATAAATACAGCACAATGTCCCCACATCTCTTTATTTCAGACTGTGCTGGGAGTCCTTTCGCAAAATTTGCTCACACAGAGACAAACTAGAAAAACTAGTGTAGTTACACACACACGCACACACACACACACACACACACACACCCCTAGCCAGTAGCTTCCCCCCAGTGCTGAAGAGAGACCCGTTCTCAGGAGCTGTTGGAAGCCTGCCGCTGAGCATGGCCGGAGTTTATGCAGTGGCTGCAGGGTGTGGAGTTCATTATTTACAGCGGATACCTCATGCTGCGCCGCTCATCTGCATCCAAGACTGCAGAGATTTGCCTCACTGGGGTCCAGTTTTAGCCTGAATGGGACCAAGTCAAGCCCAACTGACTGACAGGAGAACTCAGGCACGGAGACAGGTAGTTAACAAAACCTACTGAGGGGGACCTACTGGTAGGGCTGCCAGGCACCCCATGAACTTCATTCCTGGATCCTGGCCTAGCAGAACTCAGTAAATGAGAGCGAATGTAGCCACAGCTAGCCACGTGTCAGCCTATTGTAGAGCTCACATACACTGTTTCTCTGGCTAACTCTGGCATTTCCCGAGGACTGAAAGACAAGTCACCTTTTGCTGGCTTTAAACCACAGTGCAATATCAGCCAATCAGAGGGGCTCTCCGAAATCATTGCAAATTCATTAAACATCCTCAGATGGATGTAATCAGGGATCACGCTCCAGCTTCTGCGAGGTTTTTCCAAAGCAGGAGAAAGGCTTAGCTTAGTGGGACTTCATCAGCGATGACTTTGGGTAGTCATTAATTTTAGGACAGAATAATTCCGTCAGATGTTTTTATCAATACAGTTTTGGAATGATAACCCACAGCAGTAATGGGTCTGAGCAATGGTGACCATTTGCAGTGATGGTATTTAAAAGTGATGACCTTTAGCAGTGATGACCTTTAGCAGTGATAACTTCAGGCCACAATGGATTGTTAGTATCTGTGGCTGCAGTGGTGATCACTGGAAGTGATGACCTTATGCAGTGATGCCATTTGAAGGCAATGTGGTCACCATAAGCAGTAATGTTTTGAGGCGTCCCACCTGAGCCTCGCCTTCAGTCATGTGACCGCACCCTCACATGTGGGGGTACCACCCTTTCTGTAATGGGCACCACCACGCCATCTGCTGGTGGTATGAAGCTCAGCAAGGATGCTGTGCCTGTAATCACTATGTTGCTGGTTCTAATCCCAGAGTAAGGATGCTTTTCGTGTAATTGTAAGGTCACTGGTTCTAATTCCAGAGTTAGGATGCTGTTCATGTAATTGGAAGGTCGCTGGTTCTAATCCCAGATTTAGGATACTGTTCATGTAATTGGAAGGTCGCTGGTTCTAATCCCAGATTTAGGATACTGTTCGTGTAAATGGAAGGTTGCTAGTTCTAATCCCAGAGTTAGGATGCTGCTCGTGCAATTGGAAGGTCACTGGTTCAAATCCCAGATGCGGCAGAACAATTTCAGTGTTGGGGTCCTTGAGCAAGGCCCTTAACCCTAATTTCTAAAGGGATTTCTCAAAAATGTACATAGCTTTCGATAAAAGCTTCAGTTAAATAAATAAACTACTATACTATAAATAAACTAAAATACTGTTACGGCCTCAAATCCCCCTGTAATTTCCCACCCTCTTCTACATGACTGTACCAAGACATTTAGTGTAGAACCTCACCTTCATCAGCAGCCTTACTAGCAGAGACAGCCCATCTTTTTTACGAGCAAAAGAAGCAACTGTATAATATATAACAAAAAATATTTATAAGAACTTGTATCTAGAGCTATACATAAAGTGGCTTTGCATCACTGTCTGAAGGACAGCAGAAGGGCATTAGGACAGTTACCAAATGACCTCTAGTTACCTGCAGAGGGAGAATCATCACATTTCCATCCAAAGAAAGGTAAGGAGCACATAATGGTACAGTGTGCTGCCACAACCAACACAGAGAAGAGAACCCAAGTGGTGCCACACGGAGCACCGATCCTGCCAGTGTGCTGCCACAACCAACACAGAGAAGAGAACCCAAGTGGTGCCACACGGAGCACCGATCCTGCCAGTGTGCTGCCACAACCAACACAGAGAAGAGAACCCAAGTGGTGCCACACGGAGCACCAATCCTGCCAGTGTGCTGCCACAACCAACACAGAGAAGAGAACCCAAGTGGTGCCACACGGAGCACCGATCCTGCCACCATACCGAGGACAAAGCAATTGCAGGTTAAGGGCCTTGCTCAAGGGCCCAACGGAGAAGAATCACACCCAGCATTCACGGGATTTGAGCCAACACCCTTCTGATTGCCAGCACAGATCCATAGCCTCAGAGCCGCCATTTCCAGCCAGAAGAACCTTAATTTCAAGCAATAAGTTAAAATTGCTACCTTTTCATAGCTTTAAAATCTCGCAGTATATAATCTTATAACAGACAGGAAATAAGAGGGAATACTGAAACAAATAACAGATGCTAATGAAGAGATGCAGAGTGCACGGCATGGAATAGGAATGCTTTATTAAAAATGCCATGATGCTCTACCTTCCAACTTATTAGCATTAGTCTTTGCTACCGCGATCCGTCACGGTAATCGCCGCGAAGCGTTTGCGTCGGCAGCGATTGGCGCCGAGTCCCGGCGACCGCATCATCTCTGCTGCATGCCAGCGCCAGGCCATTTCCAAATCAGATTTCGCCAGGAGTAGTTCAAAAGCTGAGGAGATTTTCTAAGCCAAGCGCGGGGCTGAATGGCTAACTCCGGGAATGGGCTGGATAATTACAAGCTATTTAAAGGCAGTCAGAGGAGAGCAGCCTTTGATATCACCTACATATCTTCCACCTTCTCTGAGTTTCCTGGCGGAGGACCCGACAGTAAAAATCCATTCCTGCTTTAAAGAGCGAACCGCGTGACGCGGATCAGCGGCTCAGGGATTTTAACAAACTCTCGCTTCCCCATCCCGATGAAGGGGGACACTCTTCCTGGAACTCCCAAATAGCATTTCATACCTGCTTACATAGACCCAAGAAAGCCAGGCTGATGGAGTTCGGGCTTGGCGATGGGAACGCCCGCATTACCCCTGCGCTTTTATGGACGGTGCTGATAGCACGTGTACTGAACCCACCAAATGATTTGAAATGTAGCAGAATGGCTGATATTCGATGCTCTCGTGCTGCACCTATTCCCGGTTGCCTTCACTGGCTCCCTGTTGGTGCTCGGTTCTGACTTTGTTAATGCAATGGCACCTAACTCCACTGAGTTGCCCCTGAAGACCTATTTCCTATCTCTCCATCTTCAGTCTGTAAGCCAGCATCACCTGCCGATCCCTCCAAGTCTGAATCAGCTGCCCGTCCATATCTGGACGGTGGAATCCCTCACAACCTCCAAGAAAGGAACACGTCAAACAAGTCACCCAGCCGCCCACCTGCTGCCTGTCCTCACTGGCTATTCCTTCAATAGGGTCTCTTGCAGGACCGGATTAAGCAGATTAGGTGCCCCTGATGTCACGTCAGAAAGCGACAGAGCTGTCTGGTGGCTAGCGGAATACAGGGAAAGCATTACACAGGCCTTTCAGTGAATGCCACATTAAAAGAACAATATTCAATTAAATTAAATATATTACATATTAAATTGCTTTAAGTTGGTCAAAGACACTCATAAATGGGACCGGGGGGGTGCTTATAAGGGAATGTGGAGCCTCGGGGCGTGTGCCCAAATGATTAATCCAGGCCAGGACTCTTGGACCCACTGGTTTGCTATTTCCTGGTTTTTGCAATTCTCTGGTGCTCATGGTGCTTTGATTTAGCTATCTGTCTTGAGGTTGGGCTCTAACAATGTTTCGTATAGATTTCGCTCCTGTGCCAATTTGTGCTCATTACTGGTTCTTTGCCGGAAACCAGCGCCCAGCCTTGTGCTGAAGCCGGCACCTTGAAGGCTGCACGCTTGTCAGACACTATCTCGTGCAGCGCTTTAGACGAAAGCATCTGCAGGACAAATGAGAAAGTAAGGGAGAGAAGGTCCGCCATAAGGCGGGATGCTAGAAGCACGCTCTGCGACGTGGGCGCGGTGCGGCACGTCCAGCCCGCATGGACACGTGCAAACCGGAGGCTGTTCATGGGCACGCGGGACACAGAGAGCCGGCAGAAAGCGGGCACAGCTGAAAGACGGCGATGTGTGAGAAAACTGCCCCACTTTCTTCTGTTTAGCATGCACACATATCTACATCTCCCAGAGCCAAAACGACACAGGGGCTCCGGAGTGACAGTGACGGCTTTATACGCCTGCCAGCTCCACCCAGGCCCAAGCCCACGACTACAGAAGCCATCACAAGTGCGGGTCACGTGACCGATAAGGTGCAGCTATCCAGAGCCAATTCAAGATGGCTCCTTTTTAAATGCTCAGACCACAACGGAGGAAAAAGATGTTAAAATAAACGGAGCTTCATCAAAAGTGAAACAACCAGAGGGGTTGGGATGTCGGCTCATTACCAAGAAGACAGTTTCATTTCGATGGGGCTTTTGAATAAGAGGGGTGGTTAGGCAGCCCCAGTGACACGCTGGGTTATATAAGGGTGGCGTACTATCAAACACAGCAGTAAAAAAGTAAAAAATGCAGGACGGCTGGCTGTATAGTCCCTACATATAGTCTAATCTATTTTCTGGATAAAGATACGTGCTGACAGATGAACAGAGAGATGTACAGAGACGGGAAAAGAGGACGAGTAGGAGAGAAAGGGAGGAGAAGACAGGGGGAATATAAAACTATTGAAAGAAAAATTAAATAAAACATATTATCCACAAGGCCCTTGCGGACTTTCCGGGTGGTTCCCGGCCCCCCAGTCTCGGCACTTTGACCTTTTCCATATTTGCACAGTATGTGTGTGATTATTTAGCAAAGGATCCTGGCTGTTTGACTGCTGCCTTTTGTCGCTTTAACTCAAATGTCTTTTTTGTGCATCATTTGAATGAATTAAAGAAGATGTTTGGTCAAACTATGAAAGGAGCTTGGATAGTGATCTGTGTAAAAACAGAGGAAAGGTATGTGGATGTTGTGGGGGGGGGGGCTGCGGGCAGGGGGCGTGGTTTGTATTGAAGAGGGAAGGAAAAATAATATTAGGACGAAGACTCTTAATGGTGGTGGGGGTGTGTGTGTGGAGCTTGAGTGCGGGAAGAGAAAATGTGCTGTCATCTAGAGAGAGAGAGAGAGAGAGAGAGAGAGGGAGGAAGATCGGGAGAAAGACAGATGGACAAGACTTTCCGCTTAAAAATGTTCAAATCCGCCACAAGTATGTAGTAAGTAAATGTCAGGCGGGGAGGCGAGCATGAGGGTGGGAGTGTGGTTATGAGGAGCGAGGCATGCTGGGAAAACAACTCGTCTCTCAGTACCCACTCAAAACGCACCGGCTGTAGAAAATGCGCCTGATCCATTCGGATCCGCAGCAGGGTATGTGGGTTTTACATGAAGATTGGGCTGCTTGCTGAGGGACAGAAAATCCCAGTGATGCCTAAAGAGCTGGAGGCATAAGCTAACGGTTAGCCTGCCCGCTAACTGCCATCATACCGTGCAAGCTGCTTAGCTTCAGCCGGAGTATTCACGGTCGCCGGGGTCCCTGAGGCCCTGGTCTCTGGGTGCCATCAGATGGGGGGGCTTTGAATGTATACCACCAGTCATTTGCAGTGATTCAGCTCGCAGTTATGGGCAAGCTCTGAGCTCCTCGACATGTAATGGGCGGTCCAAGGCGTTGTGTCCAGGGTTAGGACTCTACGTGATCGGAAGGTTGTTGGTTCAAATCCCAGGGCCGGCAGACTGGTGCTGCCATTGGGCCCCTGAGCAAGGGCCTTAACCCCCAGCTCCAGGGGGTGCTGCATGCTGGCTGACCCGGCGCTCTGACCCCCCAAGCACTTCTTTGGGTTTGTGTGCGTCTCAAGGAGAGCTAGATGGGGTAGGCGAGGAGAGCCTTTCTCCACGGGGATCGATGAAGTATCACTGTTCTATGAGGAGGTAGCAATTATAGCAAGAATTTCTAAAAAAAGCTTGGGGTGGGGGGGTGGTGAAAAGGGGTGGCTGCCCCCGGATGGCTGCTTGGCACAGTGTGAGTCGCAGGCATGACAGGCCTCAAAAGCAGCACAGGTGGGGCGTAGTGACCATCATAACCCTTAACCCCATTAATCCCAGTCTCCCTAAATCCCCATCTGCTTGTTCCAGACTCCCAGCCCTGTGTCTTTAATCCGAGTGTTTTAGTGGTAGAGTATTCTGATGAGTCGATCTTGGATTATGTCTTCACCCAAAGAGCCCCCGGTGCCGCTAACCCGCTCCGACACGGCAGCGCTCACACACTAGGGCGCCTTCTTGTCCGTCTTGGCGAAACATGCCTCTGTTTTCGTTGACCTCGCTCTCTTCTCTGTATCTCCTGCGTCTCGGGGGAATTGGAGACGGCAGCGAGGCCGTCCTCCTCACTCGCCTGATGGATGAGGAGGCTGATGCCCGAGGGTCCAAACGCAAGGAGCTCGACGTTCCGGCAGCGGCGACCGGGGACGAGCGTGGGAGGCTGCGAGGCGGCTTTGCGTGCGGGTGCTTAGCATGGACACTCTCCAGCTGCTCTCCCGGCTTCACATCTGTCCCTCCTACCCGGCACTGGGTCCAAAATCGGCATCTCTCCGTGTATGTGCTGCTGTTAAGATTTCACGGGGTTGCGGGGATGGGGGGGGGGGGTGATAACAGGGGGCTGGAAAAATTGATGGGTATGTGCTTTCAGCTGAGGAACTTTCATCAGTACAGAGTGTCTGTGTGTGTGTACTTTGGAGCATACTCTGAGCAATCAAATAAAATACAACAAAACACAAAGCCACTTATTCTTGGCTGGTTCGGTGGAGCCGCCCGTGGTGGCTGATTGATCGCGCGTTGCTGGACGCGGGCCGCACTGCGGTGAGGGCCGATCGGCCCAGCCTCGTGTGTGTTTGCTGAGCTGCGCCCGCCAGTGACTGGCGTGGATCACGCCGGGGCCATTCAGCCCCCGTACGGGATGCAGCTCAAGGCTCCGTGTGGGAGGAGGTGAGCATTTTCAAGCTTTCAGATGGATGCCTCTGGGGGTGGCAGACCCCCCCACTCGCTCCCCTGCTCCTCCAGCAAGGACTGTCGGATCACTGTTCATTTTAACCAGAGGAGCAGAAACACTCATGCCCATTTTACAATTTCGTTATTTAGCTGGTGCTTTTATCCAAAGCGATGTACGATTAAACGCAAGGCCAGCCACTTCCTGGAGCAATAAGGGACTTGCTTTTAACCCTTGCCAACTACGGGACTCGACTCAGTGACCGTCTGATCGCAAGCACGGCGTCCTAACCTGCTGAGTCCCACGGCGCCCCCTACTGGCCGCCTCTTTTATCGGGCAAACTCTGGCACAGCATAAAGTCTGTCCTCCACTGCACAGCGAAACCAGGGTGACAGGAGGAAGGACGAGGGTTAGGGCACGAGACGCGAGTGTCAGCACAAGGAAAATACAAGAAAATAAAATAGGGTCTCAGGAAGGACAACAATGGGACATGTGTGTTAGAGAGGCAGGGAGAGAAAAATGAGAACCCGTTGCCCTTATCTGCCTGCCCTGGGACGCCCAGCCCCTCCCAAGCCAGAGCAGAACGCCTTACATGTTTCTACAACCGGATGTGTACTGACCTAATTCAGATTAAGCAGTACTGGTACTTGCTTCTAGTGGAGATTTACAGAGGCAGAAAGGAGCTCATGACCACGGGGCTGCTGCCTCTATGACACTGATAAAATGAGGAGTAAAAAAAGCAAGGGAGGGCAGAGAGTGCGCCTCCCTGTGCCCGGAGGCCAGGGCCCGCCTAAACCCCGGGACGTCGCGGAAGCGAGCCAGCCTGCTGACCGAGCGGCCAGCCTGCGGAGCGCGAGTTCTGACGAGTCCTGGAGCCCGCACTCATCTCCTGCAATTACAGGCTACTGGCCAGAGGAGCCGCATGTCCCACGGGGGGCGCTAATTAGGGGCGGGGCTTCTCCCTTCCCCCAGTTTTGCCGAGCGCTCCTCTGGCAGGTTTATTCCGGCTGGGGTCGCTGGCCGGCGTTTGCATTTGTGGAGGAAACCGGATTCAAACTGCCCGGAATGCAAAACACACAACAACAAAAAAAGAAAGGGCTAATTAGGGGGGCCCAGCATGCGCTGGCGATGGCTGGTGACTGTGTGTGAAGGTGAGGGAGCCAAGCGAGGCCTGCTGAGGCCCGGGGTAGCGCTAGAGGTGCGAACGCTACGTTCCCTGCTAATGGAATTGCTAATTGCGGCTGGGGAGAGGACGTCGGCGATCCCCTCTGCCGGCCCGCATGCCCGCAGCATGTACGGTGATGCGACGCTGCATCCTAATGGCGTCGTGCTGAATCCTGCCCGCCGCGTTAAACCCCGCCCCCTCCATCACCCTCTAATATGTCATAATGCTGAGGGCCGTTCTAGGGTCTTTGCAGGCATATGAAGGAAGCGATAATCCATAATAATCCCTTCCGAGAGGATGCATAGAGGCTTCCTTATGTTCTGCTAGACACAGCTGGGGTGCGGTGGCAGGGCTGGGGTGCAAAAATGCAATGTAACAATATGTAACACGACTGGTGAAATCTTCTGAGGGGGACCGCCTCCCAGTTGGTGAAATCTTCTGAGGGGGACCTCCTCCCAGCTGGTGAAATCTTCTGAGGGGAACCGCCTCCCAGCTGGTGAAATCTTCTGAGGGGGACCGCCTCCCAGCTGGTGAAATCTTCTGAGGGGGACCGCCTCCCAGCTGGTGAAATCTTCTGAGGGGGACCGCCTCC
>JAODKN010000039.1:10893500-10904705 GCA_026774425.1 Petrocephalus zakoni | reverse complement strand
TTCCTAAAGTGTTCCCCTACTCTTCTGTGCTCCTGTTCCTAATGTGTTCCCCTACTCTTCTGTGCTCCTGTTCCTAATGTGTTCCCCTGCTCCCCAGGCTGCTGAAAGTGCTGAGCACGCGGCAGAGAAAGGAGCATCTCCCCTACCATTGCCGGACAGCTTCTTTCCTCCTTGTTATCCTGCGTTCATCTTGTTTCTGTATCCGACCTTGTTTCCTATCTCTTACTGATTAACCTTGTGTGCGCCTGGTTCCCCATGAGCCCAGGGCAGCCCTAGTCCCTAGTGTTTGATTGTGATTACCATCACCTGTTCCTCGCTGCCCATGCTGATGATTAGTTACAGCCCGCACCTGTCCCATGCTGAAACCCTCGTTGTTATGCACATTTAAGTGCCTGCCGCTGGCTTGTTCCGCTGTTGGTCGTTTCATTTGTTTCGATTTGCTTTATGTGCTGTGTTTTGTTTGTTTTTGTTTGCTGTATATGCAGCGTTGTGTTTGCTGTATGTGTTTTGTTGGTTTTTGTTTGCTGTATATGCAGCGTTGTGCTTGCTTGTTTTCGGTATTAAAGTGTTAATTTTATTGTGCAGTACTTTGGTTGACACTCGTTGTCTTTGAAATGTGCTATATAAATAAATTTGCCTTGTGTGTCCGGCGCTGTTTGCTCCTGTGGCACTCTCTGCTTTTGTTATTTGGATGCCTTGTGGTTCCTTTGGTTTTTTTTTCAGCTGCAATAAAGTTCCTTGTTGTGTGTGTGGGTGTTTTCTTTTTTCTTTGTGCGCGCGTGTGTGTGTGTAAGCCACAACGTGGCTCGTCTGTCACTCCGCCGCGCCCCTCCGTAGTAGAATAGCCGATTCACCCCAACAATCCTGCGGTGTGATCAGTGTCCCGCCCATCCTTCACTGTCCTGAGACTTGCACAGACTCCAAAATTAGTATGGAGACCTGCTTAAAGACCCAGGCACTTGAAGGTTTCCTGAGCTGGAGGACACACTCACACAGGTTAGGGATTGGTTGGAGGAGCTCTCACCAGAATCAGGGGCGTGGGACGAAGATACCTTAGAGGATTATCTACTTCCCAAGGAGGGACTGGTGAGAGTCCCTGTCAGCACAGACCCCTCACTCTCTGAGAGTGCCAGAGTTCCTTTTATGTAAGTGAAACTGTCCTCTCACCTTCTGAGACCAGTCGCCCCAAGCCCTGCAGGAACCGACCCATGTAAGGAAGAAGATAAACACCTCTGCACAGCCTCTGCTTCCCATCCAGGGCAGGCTGCCACATCTCCAGAGCCCTGCCCAGGGGAGGCCCAAAGGCGGCTGCCCAGCCCAAGTCCCCAGCGCCTAACTTGCCAGCTCCAGAGACCAAGAAGGCCACCTTGCCTGCATCTGTCCCCGACTGGCCTCACCAGATCTGTACCTGGACCCACAGGCAAATGTCATGGAGGAGATCTGGAGTGGGCCCCAGTGAGCATCGCTCTGGGTCCATCCCCAGTGACCCCTGCTCCAACTCGAGAGATGCTGTCTGAATCTGTCCCTGTCGTATCTGTTTCCCTGTTTGGCCAGCTGATGTTGCTGTGTATTAAGGATGGAATATTTCTTCATGATCTCAGTAAGGATGGGGCTACAGTCCCAGGAGCTACAGAAATACCCGAGAAGCTCCCTGATCAAGCTTTTTCACTAGTGCAAGATTTGCTTTTTACGTGTTACTGAAAAATGATAAATTTCAGGCATTCAATCAAAGATTTTATTAAAACATCAAGTGAAGGGGTTTAAAACGAAACCATTTAAGGGATTAGTTGTGCTGGTCTAACACACTCATACACCTCAACAAATATGAGGGTTAATTTATGATATCAGTGAGTACTTAACTAAGAGTGTCAAACCTTCTAAGATCAGTTAGCAATATGATAAGTTGCTGCTCTCTGACATTTTGTTGATGATGCCGTAGATGTCAAGTACCATTAAAATTCTGAAACAATGTTGGTTAGGACCAACATGATGTACGCCTGATTGACAGGGGCCTGATTGTGGGCTGGGGGGCCTTTTCAGCATACTCTGTTTGTATTGTGTACTTATAAAGGACTGTCTGCACTGTTTACTTATTCGTGCTAAATTTGCACTTCGTCTTGTTTTGCAGTGTTCGTGTGCACTAAACTGGCTGGTCACATACACGCCGCTGCATGCCATTCGCTTGTATGATTCGCGCGAGTATTTAAAACGTCGTGACGTCATCATCGACGTGGCCACGTCTCTCCTCACGTGCCCAAACTGGAGGCGCCGCGCACCGCAAAGAAGCTGCTCAGAACTAGGGCGCCATTTTGGCGCTTATCGCACACGAGTCTAAGAACCTGTGAGCCGAAATGGCCGCCGCACGGCTACAGTTTCCGGAGCTACACGGACCCCGACAGCCTACATCGCTCTCACGCGTGACTCTGTAACCGAGTTATCCGCGTTGTGTGTCGCCTTATGCTCGCGGAATGGACTTGCCGTGTTCTGAGTGGCAGAAGCACGTCGAAGAGAAATGGGGTCGCTTGTCTGCTGCAGAGAAGGCGTCTTTTTCCTCTCTTGTAGAGGTGGATGATATTTCCTCATTTGCTCAGTCGCAGACTGAGTGAGTACCAAACTTCGCGAGCCTCGGCCCTGGTGTCATGTCATGTCCGCTAAAGGCCTGTAGACTTAAGTTATGCATGGTAACTTTTTAGGGGGGGTTCATTATGGCGTAGCTGGCTGCAGAATAACGTGAGAACATCTCGCATTAGCAATAGCGCTAATCGCCTTAGCTCAGGTGTCAGACCTGGCGTAGTGGGAACGGGACTCTGCAGCATTCTGTGACTTTTACTTAAATGAAATGGCGACATTTTAAAATTGCATGTCTAATATTGCAGTTGTTGTCTTGATTTGTGATCGTCACAGTTTCTGCTGCTAGACAAGACAAGACTCGGTCCAAATGTAGCCCATTCTTTTCTTTTTAAGCAGTGGAAACCGTCCAAAGAGACCCCTGAAGCACACCCTGACATCAGGAACTCCACCTCCAGTGAATATCAGCAGCTTATCTTCCTATGTGTCTCACTTGTCCACAGCAGCCGTGATGTGACCTTCTTATCAGATATCTCCAAGAAGCACCCGCTGCAGAAGGACCCAGACAGTGCCTCTGGGCTCAGGGAGACGGGCAATGCATGCTTCCAGGCCCGGGACTACAGCACGGCCGCCCTGCACTACTCCCAGGTCCTCGTCCCCACGCCCCTCGAAGCTCACACGTAATGACATGTTAATTACACCACCACTCTAGCCCTCTGAGGTCCGTGTCTCCAGTGGCACAGAACCGCAGTACAACAGCAATCAAGCGAAATCAAAGTTTATTTAATGCACAACCGTACATGAGACGGTGGCAGATGTGGGAAGCGAAATGAGCCCCCGTCCAGGCATCTGAATCGAGGGTCTTTTAATCAAAATTCCAGTTAACACGGCTCTGAGATTGAGTGTGAAATGCTGTGGGGGAGAAAGAGGTTGTCAGCGTGCTTGGAGTGGCTTTTCTGTTTGACATTATAAAAATAAAGGTCACTCGCGGCTAGCCCTCTTGTGCTTGTGGGGGATATGGGACTAGCTTATTATTGCCCAGCCGTCCGTATCCGGGGGCTGGGGGCCGCTCCAAGCAGGGCCAGTGCGTTTCATTTAGGCTGCCTGTGCACGCAGCGCTGTGTCAAACAGGGTAAGTGTTTTCTAAAGCACTGAGTTTACAGTATCACCAATTAACAAGTGGCAACTGCGGTATATAATTCTAAAACATTCAACCATAACACAGCTCTCTGTGGTATTTGCATACTAAACATCCATATTCATATTTAAAGTGGAGCCTTTGGGGTCATTTGCATAGTGCCCATCCATATTCATATTTAAAGCGCGGCTAACAAGATCATTTGCATACCATGTTTCCACATTCATATTTAACGCCTGAACAGTGCGGCGTTGCTGCTTCCCCGCCTCTAGGGGTGCGGGTTCAAACGCAGCCCCCCATGTAGTGCGAGCCAGCGCAACCCCAACCCCCCCCCACCCGCCAACAGCCTCGCAGCCTCTCTCTAATTTGATAAGATTCTGTGTGTCACATGCACCGCCATGCCGGTACAATTAGCCGTGAAATGAAGATCTGGCTCTACTGTGAATAAAGGGGGTACAGATTCATGAAATTAATTAGATAAAAATGGGCGTGGGTGGTAATAAGATAAAAACAAAGTATTAATAGAAGATGAATTAAGGGCTATGTGCTGGGTTGGCAACCCTGCATAGGACAAAACTGTATGGAAAATGCATAGATGGGTAAAAGGCTATATATAGCAATACTGATACATGGTAGGCAGGGTGGAGTGGTGCGCTGGTCATGTCCATGTTTGGGAGCCTGGTGGCCTGAGGATAGCAGCCCCTTCTGAGCCTCTCTGGTTTGGCCACCAGGCCCCAGAGGCGTCCTCCCGATTGTCATAGGGACAGAGCCGCTGGGCAGGCGGCTTCCTGATTATAGGCAGCAAACACACAGATGGGCTTCTGAGCTAGAGGCACGGGCTTCACACCTAAAGCAGGGCAGCGGGATCTGATGCATGGAGCACTACAATGGATGCAGGTTTTTAGGATGGCCTCTCTATCAGCCAATAAGACCTGGTCCCCATTAGTGCTGCTTCGTTATAGGCTGATAAGATACACCTTTATTCATCCCCGTGGGGGAATTCTCACCTCCCCCATGAGGGCAAGCTTGGCCATGGAAGGCAGCTACCTCGAGGGGCACCCAGGGCCTTGCTCAAGGGCCCACGGGTGTGCTGTGGCTGAGCTTGAACTAGCAACCTCCTGATCACAGGCACAGAAGCTTACCCCACTGAGCCACACTCTGCCCACCTTCTGCAGTTGATTGAGATGTCATCCCAAAAACCTGCACCCATACCGGTCCTCCATGGACCAGGTTCCCCAAACCCTGACCTAAAGAGTGTGTCAAGTCTCTTTTCACTGTGCAAGTTCAAAGATTGTAGGTTCAAATCCCCAGTACGTAGTTCACCTGAAGGTACCGCCTGGGAACTGAACCTGTCACCTTCTGGTGCGACTTCCCTCAATGGTCACTTCACCTAAAAATATGAGAGACAGTGTGCCCCCCTGAATGCTTATGTTTTCACCCCCACTCTGTCTCTCCAGGGTGTTTGCTGTGCCCCCCCTGGCTCCGAGGAGCTCGCCCTGTGCTACGGCAACCGCTCGGCCGCCCTGCTCCACCTCCACCTCCACCAGGTGCTCTGATCCGGCTTCCACATTACGGCCTGTGTCATATGTAGCGTGGGACCAGCCTAGCCGGGCAGCTCCTGTGGTCGACTGCATTGTCCTGTGATCTCTGCAGTTTTTAAGACTGCCCCCTCTGTGGTCCCTAGCAGGACCAGGCAACTCATTGGATCACATAGGCAGTTGCCTAGGGCACCATCTTCTGAGGGGGCGCTGACATAACAACCCACCGGCGCTGCCCGGTTCCACATGGGTTTGAACTGCCATTGGTTCCTCCTGTGCGGTAAAAATGAAACAAGACCGACACAGTCTGTTAAAGAAGTCAGAATGTGGATAGCTAGGAATAGGTCACTTTGGCTTCATTCACATTGCAAGCTTCATTGTCCAAATCAGAGTTTTAGGCTTGGCAGTTCACATTCATAATTAATTACTAGTAAGTGACCTGTGTATAACTGTAGCAGGAACACATCTGTCCTGCGAAACGGCACCCATGTGCAGATTGAAAGGTTGCACAAGTCACCCACAACAAAGAAATGCCGAAAGGGACACGTGTATCAGCAGAAAACACAGGAATTGCGATCTGACCATTCACGTTCAGGTCTTACGGCCACGAATCAGATATGTATCCGATCTGGGACCATATATGAAAGTGATTCCAATCTGGTTTAAAGGGATCATATTTCTGTGTCCACACAGCCCTGAAAAATCAGATCTGAGTCGCATTCAGGCAAAAGATCGGATTTGAGTCACTTCAGCCTGGTATAGTGAATGGAGACCGTCTCCCTTCTTGTGAGGCGCATAGCCACATAGTAAAGTTATGGGTTTGAACCCCAGGCCACCTCGACCAGGCATGTATCCAGGTAGTAAAATAATGCATTTGCGACTCCGGGCCTGCTTCTGTCTATTACATTCCTGTGACCTTCTGTGTCAGATTATGGCTCTGCTGAGGGATTGCGCTGCTCTGTTTTCATCCCTGGACGTTCTTTCCTGTAGGAGTGCCTTGAGGATATAGGGAGGGCTCTGAAACACGGCTACCCCGTCCATCTGCAGCAGAAGCTGCTGGACAGGAGGCAGCAGTGCCTGAGACACCAGCGGGGGGGCGAAGACGGCGCCACAGAGAGGAGATCCGGCACAACGTCTGGGTGCGAGGGGCCTGGATCGCTCCCCCACCTACCCCCTGCAGTGGAGCTATGCTTCAGCCCTGAAAAAGGGCGACACCTGGTGGCCAGGGAAGATGTGGCAGCTGGAGAGATTTTGCTGGAGGAAAGGGCATTTGCCTGCGTCCTGATCCCAGGAACTGGTGTGAGATCTGGGGCTCAGAACAGTGCAGTAGTGACGGGGAATGAGGACGCATTTGGAACAGAACACCTGCTCTGCCACCATTGTTTGTCGAGGACCAATAACCCAGTGCCCTGCCCAGGCTGTAGCTACAGCCGCTACTGTGGAGAGGGGTGCCGGCAGGCGGCATGGGAGGGCCACCACTGTTGGGAGTGCCCTGTCGGGGCGGAGTTACGCTCCGTGGGGGTGCTGGCCCACCTGGCACTGAGGGTGGTGTTCAGGGCAGGATTTAAGGAAGTCCAGAGGGTAAGGGAAATGGCAAGTAGGACTTTGGCGCCACCTAGTGGTCAGGAGAGGTCACCCCGCACCTGCCGGGACCCCCCACAGCACCAGTTAGACGGCTCGTACCTGTGCGTCTACAGCCTGCTGCCCCATGTGTCTGAGCAGCCGTCCAGTCTGCGCTTTTTGTTGGCTGTCACCGTGGCAACTCTCTGCCAGAGCCTCAAGGAAGATGGCGCCCTGCAGAAATTCCTGAATGACGGACGTGGCGGACAAGAGGGTGGGGCCTGGTGTCCGGAGCCGAGCATTCTGGGAGCTGTAGTGCTAAGGCATATGCTCCAGCTGAGATGTAACAGCCAGGCGGTGACTGTGCTGAGAGATTGTGGTAAGACAAAAATGGCGATGAGTGCTGGCACTGGGGGGCAGGGTGAAGTTGTGCATAAAATTTGCCCTCCTGCCACCCCGCCCCCCGCAGGCACGGGCCGCTCCTCAACGCCCGCCGTGCAGGAGGTGCGGGTCGCTACGGCCGTCTTCCCCACCCTCAGCATGCTGAACCACTCCTGCCGTCCCAACGTCGGCGTGGCCTTCCGGCCAGGGGGGGCCCCTGTGTCCCCCGGGGGCCGGCTGGCTCCCGTCTGCAGGGGTGTCACAGTCACAGCTCGCGCCTCTCGGGATATCGGTGCAGGACAGGAGCTGCAGCATTGTTACGGTGAGCGGCGCCCTGCCTTCCCGCGTCTCCCTCCCATACCCCAGGGGGCGCCGTGCCTGAGTTTCCTTCCCTTCTCATCCCTTAAAGGCCCCCATTACAGCCGAATGCCGGCCTCGGAGCGCCGGCGCCTCCTGCTGGAGCAGTACTTCTTCCTCTGCCAGTGCGACGCCTGCCTTGAGCACCAGGGGGCGCCCTTGTGTCTGCAGTGTCCCCGCTGCGGATGCCCCCTGCAGGTCAGCTGTGGCATTGCATTCTCTAAACATGCATCAGACTTAGCCGCCTGGTCTGTTGCTAATGCCACTGTGCTGCTAATTGCTGTGTGTAGCGCGCCGAGCTGGGCTACCTCTGCCCACGCCCAGGCTGCCATCTCCAGCTGGCCCATGAGGAGCTGAGCTGCAGGCTGCAGGGCCTACAGCAGCTGCTGGCCCGGGCCGCGCGCCTCATCGAGATGGACCGGCCAGGTGAGGGGCGTGGCTGTGGTTATCGGGCAGAATGTTTGCCCATGATGTCTTTTCAGTGATAGCTGTACACTGGCCCCAAATGGTTTTTAAAGGGGTGTTAAATGCACCCCCCCCACTTCCATAGATGAGGCAGCACAGGAGGTCCAGGTGGCGTACAGGGATGCCAGCCGCTTCTTAGCGGAATCCCACCCGCTGCAGGGCCAGCTGGCGGATACGGCAGCAAGAGCCGAGGCTGCCATGGGTAGGGCGTCCAGAGCCGCTTAGCACTGCGAAGGGCAGCCTTCTGCAACTCTGGGGTGGTCGATGGTTGGCCGTCTCCACATTGTCATTGAACCTGTAATCCATAAATGGTGTGTGTCTGTGACAATGTCTTTTCCTGGGTTTTTATATACCCAGTTTTAGGTTTAAATTTTAACATGTATTCCTGCAAACCTGATTCACAATAACCAGTTTGAAGATGGATGGATGGACAGAATGAATCTCGTGTCTCGTCCTCTTCAGGCAACTGGAGGCAGGCTGCCACCCAGCTAAGCCGCAGCATAGGTGCCATCCAAGCCCAGTACGGGGATGACAGTGCAGAACTGGGGCATCAGCTCTTCAAACTGGTCCAGCTACACTTCAATGGGTAAGAGGACCTTGTGCGAGCAGCTCTGGTTTTGTACACACTGATGATGGTCATATAGATGTTTTCCCCGTCTCCTCCTCTCCGTGACCCCCTCCCTCATTCAGGCAACAGTCCCAGGAAGCACTCTCTCTCATCCCAAAAGCCCATCGTCTCCTCTCCCTCCACTGTGACCCTTTGTGTGAGGAGCTGCAGGAACTCAGGGCCATGGAGGACTGCCTGAAGGGGGCGCTGTGACATACACGTGTACAACCAACTCATTCCTTCTCCTTCAAGGATCTGCATCATGCCCATGGCGGCAGCAGTTTAGGAAATTAACTTTACCCAGGGGACTATGGGAATAAACCCGATACGCGTGTCTAGGTCATACACTGAGGTTTCGGGAAACATGCAGTAGACGGAGCCGTGTGGTTTCCACTGGAATTGGGAGCATCTGGGAAATCGAGGGATGTAAAGATCTGTGTGCTGTTGGCAGTTGCAGTTTGGGTTCATACTTCAGAAGCTGATATGCCTTTAATACCTGCTGGGTGAGCATATGATAGCGCACAGCGGCGCGCTAAGCAGATGGTACTGGGGCGACTCGATCAAACGAGGACAAAGCTGTAAGTGGGAGTTCTGTGCTTCCAAAGGGGTGCCACGTCCATATGTGGAACGGCAGAGACGCCCGGGCTCCGTGGATGGAAAGAGGATGGATGTGAGTCAGCATTCCCGACAAGCTCTGCCACCCTGTATTATGGGATGGTTTCCCGGGACGCGTGACTTCCAGAAAATGGTGAAACGGAGCTGCCTGGAATCGCATATCCGTGTGGAATGTTCCTGGGTGTCTGTGTGTGTGTGTTTCTAGGCTGCAGTAACCCTGACCATAGATACACACCCACCCATAAACAGATCCATCTGGACAGGCTGACAGCGGAGCTGCACGATCCTTCAAGTGCAGAGCAGATGTAGACAGACGCAGAGTTCCCTGCCCACACCCAGCATGTCCGTGACCCCACAGCCTGGTCCTGGTATGTGTCAGTGACGGCACCACGTACAGCCCTGAGCACACAAGTGAACCTTTTTCATTAACTACGGTGTTTTTTGCTGCAGTAACCCATAAGAAGAGTGACCTCTGCTTGCCATTGGTTACTTTATTGGTTCCAAATAGTGACTGACAGTTCATGTTAATCCCACCCACTGCAGACTTCTCCAAACACTAGTACCTGCACGTGTCTAAATCAAGGAACAGCGTTTCATACACAAACCAATGATTAAATATACAAGCAGGGGTTTCTTCCTGGAGTTCCATGTTTGTCTCAAAATCATAAAATAAACAATAGCCTGTAACTACTTCTTCTACATCTGTGTTGCGGCATTGTTTCCACATTGGCGCGTTTCCTGTTTTCCGGACATCTGGATTTTCGCAAAGCGTCAGTGATTCTACAAGTTTCGGAAGGACAAGTTTTCACAAACATATGTTCCTTGGGCAAAATTCAAGCACATACAAACTGTTAAAAAGTCTCCGGGTGTATTGGACATGCAGTGTAGATGAGATGATCAGACGTGACAATATGGGCTTTATCTACAGGTATTTTTTTTAAAAAAAGCATCTGGGGTCAATATGACATATATACATTATAAGCATAAGGCAGATTATGATGTGAGTGTCTGACAGGCTGTCGCCTGGGATGGTGTTGCAGCCGGCTGCAGTTTTTCGCAGGTTTTGCATCACATCTGCAAGTAGCTGCGTGTGTCTGTATATGATTTTTGTCACTTTCTGTTGCTATTGCATGTGCGTGTGTGTGTGCGTGCAGTAAGTCAGGCCCAGCCCTCCCCATCACGGCTGGTTTAGGTCGCGCGGGTTCAGCACTTTCCCAATGAGCATGAGTGCCCCCGACTTCTCGTCCCGCACCAGGAAGACGAAGGGGCGGTCCACACGGAAGGGGAGGGCCTGTGCCAGGCTGCCAGCGTTGGGCTGGATGCTGGGATACTGGCTGCCCTCCGGGGCGGTCTCCATCACCACCTTGTGGCGAACCGTGCTCACCTTGGCTGGTTGGTTGCTGATCTTCAACAGGTCGGTCTGAGCTAGCCAATCAGACAGGCCTGGGGGAGGGGCAACATCTAATTAGTCTTCATATTCTACTCATTATAGACATTTAGCTTTCTGTCCCAGGACTGGGGGTGTTGGTGCTTCGAAAAAAACCTGCACATATTTGACACAGCGGCACAAGAACTAATTATGGACAGAGGCTTAAGAGCAGGTGTGTATACAGATAGTAAAATTACTGGTTTGACCCACCCCCCCCCCAGGTGGCAAAATCTCCAAGGGGGACCTATCAGTAGGGATACTGGACACTGACCTGTTTAAAGTAGATACATTTATAGAGGGAATTATATTAATTCCTGTGTATGTAACTTTACAAGTGCTCCTCGGACTCATCGTAAGCTGAAAATATTGTAAGTGGAATATATGATATGATAATAAATAAATAATCACTGTCACTGAATAGGTAAATAAATAATCACTGTCACTGAATAGGTAAGTAAATAATCACTGTTACTGAATAGGTAAGTAAATAATCACTGTCACTGAATAGGTAAATAAATAATCACTGTCACTGAATAGGTAAGTAAAT
>JAODKN010000039.1:10858386-10870295 GCA_026774425.1 Petrocephalus zakoni | reverse complement strand
CAAACTGCACTGAGACTCAGCAGCCAGTTAGCCTCAGCTCAAAAGCGGTAGTTTACGCAGCTGGGAACGGGGCCGTGGCACCCCGTCCACAGGGGTTTATGCAAAAATGCTACATATAATCTCAATAACCTCGCTACTCGTTAACAGCATCCATTGTTTTCTGTCGGCCACGTGTGTCAGTACGCTGTGTATGGCAACAGGAGGCGTGTCGGTTAAGGAATGCAGATCTCAGCCAATTAGATTCCGGGGAGGGACCAGTGCAAGTGAAGGTGAAGGGGCTTGAAGCAAAAGGAGGTAGTGAGTCTACTGGACTCAGGGGTGCCACTGGAGATTTTGTGCCCCATGAAAGCAAATTAAACTCAGCCCCTAATCTAGATCAACCCAGTTATGTTCCAAATTGTAGCAGGGGCCCTTGGAATCATTCTAACATTCCATCCCCCCAACTGGAATATAACCACATGTTTGATAAGCCCCCTAATGACTTTAATACAGTGAAATAGCCAAACTGAGTCAAGGGCTTTGTTCAGGGTCCTTTCTTTTGGACGGTGTTTCCCAACCCAGCTCTTGAGGGGCCCCCAGCCAGTCCACATCTTTGCTCCCTTCCAGCTCCCGGTAGCAAAAAGCAAAAAACGTGGCCTGTCTGGGGGGCCCCAAGGAATGTACTGGGAAACACTGCCGTATGATGTTTTTCATGCATTTTAACTACATGGAGATGACAGGTTTTTGGCGACAAGAGCCCACTAATGGTGGTTCATGTCAATCCCGTGAGGCCCCTCTCTCTGGGGCCCACTGAATCAAACCCAGATGCTCTCTCAGTTTCCGTCACGGCTGAGAGCACTGCCAGCAGTTGTTCGATGTGACACGTGGTGCCCGGCTCTGAAATTGCAGGCGTGCACGCACATTTCCATACACCGATGCGCATGCACACGCAGTGACACGTCCATATGCACACAAAGACGCATTCACGCACGTGCAGGCAAAGCCTCGCACGGTGAGATCCGAAGGTCCGACGTGCCCCAAACAGTTTGGAATCACACCAGACACTGCAATAGCTGCCAAACTGCTAGAAAAAACGTCGGCTGCCCAAACTATTAGAAGCGTGCCGTGACGCCCGGCAAGGTCCCCCAGCCTGGATGTGTGTGTTTCAGCGAGGGTGGTGCAGGTCCACAGTCTCTGCATCTTCTGACCGGGTTGCTCGCTGCTGCCGCCCTGCAGGAGGCGGGATGCAGCTACGTGATCATTCTGATGGCGGTGTACTGGTGCACCGAGGCCCTGCCATTGGCTGTCACAGCCCTGCTGCCTGCCCTGCTCTTTCCCCTGCTGGGCATCATGGAATCCAAAGAGGTAGCGCCTTACCCATGGCTGTCACAATAAGAGCTACACCCTTATGCTTTGTTTCTCTCAATAGAGCAGTGTTTCCCAACCCGGTCCTCGGGCACCCACAGACGGTCCATGTTTTTGCTCCCTCCCAGGACTGTCTGGCAGAGAGCTGGGATGGAGTAAAAATGTGGGCCGTCTGTGGGTCCCTAGGGACTGGGTGGGGAGACACTGTTATGAAGAATCAATATATAGAATTGAATCTTAAGCACAGTGCTGTATTCTATTTAGAAGCTACACTGACCATCTACTAAGTCCCTCAAACTGGATACTAATGAGAAGACTAAACACTAACTCTTTGACTAATGCACAATCTGCATGAGGAATAGGTCTTAGGGTTAGGGTTAGAGCTCAGAATCTTCAGCCATAATTGATACTTGGTTTTAGTTTGGAATTAGATTTAGGTATGTATGTGTATTAATGTGTGTGTGTGTGTGTCCCAGGTGTGCATGCAGTACCTGAAGGACACCAACATGCTCTTCATTGGAGGCTTGATGGTCGCCGTGGCTGTGGAACACTGGAACCTGCACAAGCGCATCGCCCTGTGGGTTCTGCTTCACCTGGGTGTGCGGCCCGCTCTGTGAGTGCGACCCACCCAGTAAAACCGGCTATTAAATGCCTCCGGGAGCAGAGTGTAGCAGTGTTCTCATGTACCGATTTTACGTCGTCTTCCATTGCCGAAGACCAACTCCAATACTAAGAACAGAAGTACAGAGGATGGTAAAAATCCCCCAATGTCATTCCTCCCATGATTCATTGCGGCCCAAGTTCATTCTTGGCAGACAAGATGGCAAGTCTGCGATTGATGTCGATAGACTGCCCGGGTTTGCTAGTCATGGCTGTACATATATGTGCATGAGCTGTATATGTGTTTGTATGAACAGATATTCACACTTTCATACTCCCTACCTACCAGGCTGATGCTGGGCTTCATGAGCGTGACGGCCTTCCTGTCCATGTGGATCAGCAACACGGCCACCACGGCTATGATGGTGCCCATCGTTCAGGCTGTGCTGGAGCAGCTCAATGGGGTCCAGCCTGAGGAGCCCCACGCCAGCAATGCTAATGGTCAGGCCTGGACCCCCAAGGCAGATGCCAAGCAGCCTGAGGACCACGGTGAGCGAGAAGGTGCTTAACAGAGCTTACACTGCAGTGGGAGGGTTGCCGGGGAGAACGTTACAGCGAGTGAGTTTTACTGCAGATCTGTGGGTTTTTCTGTCTCCATAATGAGGGAGTCACTGGTACTATATTACAGAACTGTATGTGTTTGTTTTACAGTAACTGTACTGGAGATCTCCTGGTTTTTCAGTGGTTATACTAGGAATTTAGGGAGTTGCTGGGGATAAGATCTGTAGGTTTTGCTGTGAACTGAGGTTTTCCTTGGCATTGTCGCTCCTGGGGGCTTTGGGCAAGGACGGCATAAAGCGCTTTGAGATAATATAATGTTGTGAAAATCCCCTATACTAATAAAATTTAATTGAATTGAACTGAATTGCTGTGGTTAACCTGGAAATATATACGTCTCAACGTGTTCAAGACAGGGGCCATATTAGCAGTAGGGTTTCTGGGCTTGCATGAGAAATCTCTACCATGGCAATTCCAGGGTTATAAACAAGAGTTACCAGTGAGAATCGGTTGATCGGAGGTGCAGGAATCCTGGGTTTGGGACGCACACAAATGAGAGCATGGGATGAGGACTCCTCCTCACCAGTCTTGCTTTCCATTCTGGTGGCAGTGGTGGTGACTGGGCTGAGCTTGGCCACGCCAGAGGCAGAGGAGGAGGAATCTGAACAGCGACGCTTCTGCAAGGGCCTGACGCTGTGCATCTGCTACGCAGCCAGCATCGGCGGCACGGCCACCCTCACCGGAACTGGACCCAACCTGGTGCTGATGGGTCAGATGAGCCAGTGAGAGCTCGTTGGGTCCACAATTCGGGATTCCCTCCTAGGCACCTGGAACTGCAGTTCTGCAGAATTTGGTAGCCTTATCAGGGTTAGGGCTGGGGTTAGGGTTAGAAACCAATGACGGGTGGGATCACTGGTAAAGACTGCCTACTTTAAACCAGTGGGAGCCAATGCAGTGTGAGGAAGTCGATGATTGACAGATGCTGGAAATTCCAACCTGTATGGGTTTCGAAGCCTTGCTTCTCCATATACAGGGTGGGCCACAGGAAAGTAGCCAGCCTCCGGCTATAGGATGATAAGATGAACGAGCAAGTGAATTGTTTTTATTTACTTACCCACAACAGCTGCTGAAAGTGGCCATAAACTCTGGCTCAGATGGAGAGAAAGAGGCTATGGCCTCATGCAAAGAGCGTGGCACCGGTATGGGAGGCAGGCTACTTTTCCATGGCCCACCCTGTACATGGTAATACCAGATGGAATAACTTCATATGTACACTGTCACTACTTGGAGATACCTGATCTGAGTGTGATGGCCCAGGGTTGGGTGTTACGGAATTATGTCAAGACTCTCCAAATTTGGCACAGCCATGACTCTACAGGTTACACAGTTTACCAGTTAGTTAGTGATTTACTCCTGGAAGACGAGGGAGAGTGAGTCGTTGCCCAAATAACTGTATCAGTTGTGCTTACTGGTGGAGGCGGCCATCTCCCGGAGTGAAACCAAATATATTGTACAAGTTCTGCAAAATTTCCCAGATTTTGCAAGAAAGGTTATTTTATTTAAGTAATAATACACTGTTGATTTATGCTGCGGGCTATCAGCCCAAAATAACTTTTAGCGGGGGAAGATGCCAGGAAATCTGATAATAACTGTGATCACCCTGTCTACAGGCTCTTTCCTGAGAACGATGACATCATCAACTTTGCCTCCTGGTTTGGGTTCGCCTTCCCCAACATGGTGCTGATGCTGATGTTGGCCTGGCTGTGGCTACAGCTGGTCTACTTGGGGACCAAGTGAGTGTGGTTTCAGCTACTCGTCAAAGGGACCAATTATAGTGTCAACTTTTGAGCCTATAGAGGACACAAGTCTCAACAGCACTACCCGGATGAAGCTTTCGACCCATCTGGCATTGTTGCATGCATTTCAATGCAGAATGTAGAGACTGATAAGGTGACATATCATATCTCTAGTTTCCGGAAGACGTGGGGCTGTGGGTCAGCAAAGACCACGAAGGAGATTGCGGCCTACAACGTGATTCGCAATGAGCACCAGGCCCTAGGTCCCATGAGCTTTGGGGAGCTAAGTGTGCTGGGCGTGTTCATCCTCCTGGTCCTGCTCTGGTTCACCCGCGACCCAGGCTTCATGCCTGGCTGGGCCACACACCTCTTCAACTCCCAGGCAGAGTATGTTGAGAAGTTACACACGTGCAAATAAAAGCCTCGCCATACATGTGTAAGGGAAACCTATACTTACACACAACATTCACACACACTGGAACATGGGCGGACTGGCAACAAAAGGCAGCCGGGGATTTTGCCGCTTACCGGAGGGATAGAGGGCCAGGTAGTTCCCCTTGGTATGTTATTCCAACAACCAAGTCCCCCTTGGTCTATTTTCTTAATCATGATCAACTGGTTAGCAACATATAAATTCACTGTGATTGAGTAATGGGTTGGGAACCCTTGATATATAGGCTATATAGTGCTGGAATTGAGGAAAATGGGAAAATTGGGAAAATTCCCAAACTTCCTGATGGCCAGTCTGCATCTAAACCATAAAGACAAAAACACGCCCAGGACTGTAGACTCAATGTACACAAGCACCTTGCCTGGCTTAACGTACAACATCTAACTCAGCGTTAGATGAGACAAAGAACCACACAGTACTTCCCAGACTTTATAAGGGCCTCAATCCCGAGAACACAACAATAAACAAACAGGAGCTGAAGCTGTTCTCAAAGAGGCCAACAGCCTCAGCCAAACTCGGCAAACATGGCTGAGGAAAAACACACAAACACTTATCTAGAGCACTTTGACGCTAAGCCAGTCCGCCAATCAGATGACGGCCCACAGACTAGTGTAGGGTTCTGCTCATTACCTAGTTGGCAAGATTTAGCTCAAAAGTCATCCAGCTGAACCACTGTAATGAAAGGAGCTTAAGAATGAAATGAGGGAGCAGCCACATCCCTGCCATGGTGAGGAAGCCAACGCTGATGATTTGACCATTTCAGGTACGTGACGGACGCAACGGTGGCGGTCTTCATCGCTGTACTGCTCTTCATCCTCCCAGCCAAGGCGCCGCGGCTCCGCTTCTGGCAGTTCGAGAGCACAGACACAGGTGATTCACACTTGGCCACAGACAGGTGATTCACACTTGGCCACAGACACAGGTGATTCACACTTGCCCACAGACACAGGTGATTCACACTTGGCCACAGACAGGTGATTCACACTTGCCCACAGACACAGGTGATTCACACTTGCCCACAGACACAGGTGATTCACACTTGGCCACAGACAGGTGATTCACACTTGCCCACAGACACAGGTGATTCACACTTGCCCACAGACATAGTGAGTGATCTGAGATGAATTTTGACGCGCAGAAATGAGCGAGTTTTGCAGTGAGGTAGCACAGAGACGGGTCAGCAAGTCGCCTTGACTTGACTTGAGTCAAGTTGAGTTGCGCTGACGTTGAACAAGCAATGAAGCAGTAAGTTGAGTTGAAGTGAGAACTTGTTCCTGCACAGAACCTCAACCCTCAGCTGCGCTGCTCAACTGGAAGGTGGTCCAGAAGAAACTTCCTTGGAACATTGTTCTGCTTCTGGGGGGTGGTTTCGCTCTGGCCAAGGGCAGTGAGGTGAGCAGGGTGCTGGATACCCATACAGCAGTGCGTGCATCTGCATGTGTACCTGAGTACAACTTTGCATGGTCTTCACAGGTGTCAGGCCTCTCCAAATGGCTGGGGAACCAAATGACCCCTCTGCATGTCATCCCCCCATGGGCCATTGCCATTGTCCTCTGCCTGTTGATCTCCACCTTCACTGAGTGCACCAGCAACGTTGCCACGGCAACGCTCTTCCTGCCTATCTTGGCCTCCTTGGTGAGTTGAAACCAGCACAAGATAACTACGATCAGTCTGCTGATTGGTCCAGATTTATGATGCATTCAAATTGGACCTAGAAATGTGTGACACTGCTTACAGGTGCTGATTTCCGGGTGGAGAAGGAGGTCTGTGTGCCAACTAGATTAAAGTTCAGTTCATCCAACCCAATCCTTTTTCTTTTCCATGGGAGGCAGGTCCTGCTCTGTAGAATGTTATATTCACATCAGTCTCTTTTGAAGGCACCAAGACACAATGTTGCAGGGGTTGGACTTCTGGGCCAAATGAGATCCTAGCTGCACTTAGCCAGTGTATCTTAATTATACCCACTTAACTGCTTCTGGGTCCAAATTACAGGACCCGCTCGCGATGGAATTATGGGACGGTGATTTCCGCGACTTTTTTACAGCGGCGAATTCAGTAAAAATGAGCACGGGCCTTGCATTGTAATTTTCTGCATCAGAACTTTTACTTCAAAGTTGCTCAGCTTCGCAAAGCAGGAGACAACTTTAAATACATCCCTCTGGGAGATGGCATTTTACTGAGGGTGGCGTGTTATCATGGGCTTGTCGCAGTCCACAGGAATGAGCTGAGGACACAGTTCCCCCTTGGTTAGTATTGGTGCGTCGCAGTCTAGGTTGATGGGGTTGACCTTGTGTTCCTTACAGTCCCAGTCCATCGGCCTGAACCCGCTCTACGTCATGGTCCCCTGCACTCTGAGTGCCTCCTTTGCCTTCATGCTTCCTGTGGCCACGCCCCCTAACGCTATCGTTTTCTCCTATGGCTACTTGCAAGTGTCTGACATGGTAAGTGTTGAGATACTGCACACCCGCATAGGGTGCCATAGTATACGACCATCTTGTTTTATATAGAGTGGTGGCACAATGCCCTCCAGAGGCTCTCCATCTGAGCCTCTCTTCTTGCGCTGTCTACTTTAGTGGTTTGGGTAGACTGGTATCTCTAAACGCCTGTGTGTTATTGCCTGTCCTGTGCTGGAGTGGTGTCCGCTCCAGGGTTTACTGTGCCCTGAGCTTCCTGGGATAAAGTCCATGCTCAACACAACACTGTAGCAGACCTGTGGTTGTGGAAACTGGCCAGCCCAAGGAAATGGTCTGATTTAAACCAGACCTACCTAGTGTTTGACTGATACACAGAATCAAGCTAGTTGTCTATGAATATGAATCGACGTGATAATTCATTAACCACAATGAAATCAGTTCTTGCTGAGATATCAGACACTCATTCACACGCTCCTCAGGCTTAAAGTTTCCACTGGGCTCCTCAGACTCTAACGTTTGTGTAGGTGTTCCTGTAGGTCAATGACTAAACCGCAAGCGGCATATCGAGATGCCAAGGCGTGCAGGGAAAGATAATCATTAGTTAATTCTTTATAATTCTACTGAATCACCGGTCTGCATATTCATCTCTGTGTGGCTGTCATGCAGCTCTCTTGGGCTAGCTGTGACCGTAACACTAATGGTAATTTAAATCCAAGTATGAAAAGATATTACTATCTTTTATAAGATACTATAAAAAATAGATATTACTCTGTTGCATTAGCAATTTCTAAACTTCTTTTTATATCTGTATTTTGTTCATGTTGGCTGTGTAATAACCTCTGATCTAACTCCCATCTAAGGCCAAGACGGGGTTGGTCATGAACATCATCGGCATCCTGTGCATCTCAATGGCCATCAACACCTGGGGCCGGCCCATGTTCCATTTAGACTCATTCCCTACCTGGGCCAACGTGACAGGACTGTGAAGCTGCCCCCTCCCACCCGACAGAGACGTATAATATAAAAACACTGTGCTACAAAGACAGTAGTGTGGAGCAAGTTATTTTGGAGCTAGAGTTCATGGGGACAAGGCCATTTGAGTGTCGTCGTCTTCATCAGGCCCCTGGATTTTGTCTTAGTTGTTCTCTCAGGTTCAGTGTAATTCTCTCATTTCTCCCATTTCTTCTCCACATCATTGAACTCCAGTTATGGAATCTACCTTCTAAGAGGACCTGTTAGAAAGCAGTGCAAAGGAAGATTCCCAAGCTGTGTCGCCAAGACCCGACAACTGCTTTTAATCCTGCGTCAATCACATAGGCTGATAGACAAGCCCTGGTGAAAACCACCCCATAGAATCTGGGTAAAGTTCAGCAGTGAGGATGGTCCCTCGCATTGGCATCACATATCACAGGTTCAGAGGTGTCAATTTCAGGTTCAGAAAGTAAAACTCCAGACCAGGATTTTGTTTCAACCAACTAGATGAGCCCTCTGTGACTGTGACTCTTTATGCTCAACTGATTGGTTGAAACAAAATCCTGGTCTGGATTTTTTACTTTCTGGACCTGAAATTGGCACCTCTGCACAGGTTCCCAAAGCCAGAGAGAATGTATCCATTATGTAAAAACATAATCATGTTCTGACATGTGATTATAACATACTGCTGAAAGTCTTGTCTGTCTTCACCTGGTGAAGGAAATGCTGACTGTAATTTCTGGGAATGCAGTTGACTTGTGCTGAGTTGTGTGGATTTCTACACATCGTGTTCATTCTGTTCTCTTCCTCCCGTTACTGTCTTGTTCCTGGGCAACTTTCTGTTGCTCAACCGTTTCAGTTTTGTGAGCTGCCTCATTCCATACACCCCAGCAGTGTTTCTGTAGCGTGGTGACCGCAGAGGAGGTCAGCTGTCTTTGGGTAATCACCTTCTGAATCATAACCTTGGTCAAGTCAGGTTATCCATTGATGTGTCTGTTCACATGAACTTCAGGGCACCTCAGTGTTATCTGTGAATTTCCCCGCACATACCGATTCACTGCAAACACACTACACTCCCCGAAACTGGATTTCACTGGCGCAGTATTCATTTGTTTTGATCCATGTACACATTTTGTCGCATCGGGTCTGTTTTATCTGTTTTTCTCTATAAAGAGTTTAATCAAAGTAATTGTATTACCACCTGCTAAAGGCACTTGTTACTTTCCCCCGTAAATATGCAATAAGAACATGTCAAATTGTAAACCTTGTTCTAAAAAGTCTTCCCGGAATTCAACAAGTAAATAAAAACGTGCTGTGAGATTTCAGGTTCCTCATGTTCTGCGACAGGCTTTGTGAAGTATGTAAAAGGCCAAGGCTCACTGGACACGGCCTCGGCCCATATCCTGTACTCCAGACTCACCGGGACAGAGAGCCGGCGCGGATGCTCCTCATTTTCATCATATTGTTGGTGCAAATACTGTATCAGGAGTGACCTTCAACCAATTAGAATTTAAGTGAAAGCCACTACTGGTTCACTGCTACTACTGGTGCATCTGGTATCAGGTTATCTGTTGACAATGAGGGGACCACTTCGATGTTCTCAGAGCTTTTCAAGGGAGCAACCTCAGACCAGCCTGTCATACCAACACACCCTTTAGGCCTCCTGATCTCAGGGCTTCCTTGCTGTTATACTGTTAAAACATCCCATCATACAGCACTGTGCAAAAGTCTCAGACAGTCACAGAAAATGATGATGTTGGGTGTAAAACTATGATGTTATGTCTGTCAAATTGTGTTAGAGCAGCCATTTCAAAACCTCTGCTAAAGTTGCCCCGGTATCTGTAGTTACCATCCAATACACACCCTGCTTTTTGAGTCGAACCACTAGCATACCATGTTTGGCTAATCTGTACCTCATTAAGTGACTTAACTAATTAAGTGAGCTGGTGATGAAATGTAATGATTATATGGAGTGGCTGAGGTGCCCCTGAGGAGAGGTTTGGGATCTGAAGCGATGATCATCTGGCCACCCAGCAAGATATCAGTGACTTATTGGAGATCAGAAGAAGTTCTGATGTATTTGTTTATTTTGTTACTGTTAATCCGCATGTGTTCTAATGTTAAATTGTGTTTTTTTTTAAGCAAACATATACTTACTACCCAGATAAATCTTTGGCTTCCTAAGATTTTTGGACAAAATGGTATAACTGAGTAATATATATTGCTATGGATTTGGCAAATAATTAAATGGAATTAAATAGTCATTCAGTATAGCCTTCCACAAGTTCTACTGCTTATGCTGGTTTCAGAGACCAGTCTAATGTCCTTCATACGCAAAACAGTTGCTCTCATCACCCACGCAAGTCTGTCTTATCTGTGCAACATGAGTACATTGGCTTCATATTATCACAACCTTGTTTACACTGCCCAAGAAACATCCAGTTCTACAAAATCTTCCAGAGGCATCCTATACAACTCCCTCTTACTCTCGAAGTAAAACGTTCTCAAAAAAAGAACGTGGATGGTACTTTGTTATGTAGAGAAAACAAAGTATAGTTTTAACAGAGATGTGTTTCCAGCCACTGGATCAAAGCCTGTTATATATATATCAAGCAGAACAATGTTTTTGTCCAAAATCTGCTGGTTAATGTTTTTTTTCAAGTCAAAGTGGAAAAAATAGACAGGTAGTTTATTTATTCACCTCAAAGTATATGCTCTCTTCCCACAAAGCAGTCATTTTCTGGGGGATTTAATGGCAAAAATGCTGGCATCAGGATTCGGGGGCTTAGCTTGCACTGGGAGCCTGGCCTTCACCATGGGGCCATGGGCAGCCGGCCAGGCCTCACACTTTAAAATAATATACACTGTAAAAATAAAATAAGCTGAATAATAGCACAAGTGTAAATTCCAGGTTCAAAAAGTAAGAAACCAGACCAAGATTTTGCTTCAACCAACTAGTTGAGCACTCTGTGACTGTGACTCTTTATGTTCAACCAGTTGGTTGAAACAAAATCCTGGTCAGGATTTTTACTTTCTGGACATGAAATTTACACCTCTGGTAAATAGTAGTATTACTATTTAAAATGCACTACTATTAGTATTTGCTATTTGTCCGTCTATTTGTTTACATATTTAATTTACATATTACAGGGAGCTATCAGGGAAGCTCAATTCATTGCCTGCATCTACTGCTGTTTGTTGTACTGTCGTGCATTTGACAAATAAACTTAGATTTGATTTAATGGAGTCGTCCACCATGATTCTCCTGAAGCTGGTACAGAAAACAATGTATCTAAGCTGGCCATGCTTTCAAAACTGTCCACACACCTTATAATTAGAGAACAAAAGGGGGCGGATAAAGTTAAAAAACAAACAAACAAATATAAACCTATACACTTTCTCATCAGGAATACTGCAGCGTAAAGTTTGAAACCAACAGTATAAACTTGACAGGCCACTAGAGGGCAGCATGGATAAGAAATCATCCATCCATAGAAACACTGCACAGACGGCAGCAACAATGACTTCACTGTTAGTCTTACTGGGTTTTAACATGAATCAGATGCACTACCCCAGCCGCCCTTCTCCTTCTCATCTAAACATATGCTATGGATTTTATTTTTATCATTTTAAAAGCAGATCCTGCTTGAAGGTAGTAACTAGACAGAACTGCTGGCCAATCTGCGATTGGTGTTTTTGCTGGCCAATCTGCGATTGGTGTTTTTGCTGGCCAATCTGCGATTGGTGTTTTTGCTGGCCAATCTGCGATTGGTG
>JAODKN010000039.1:10825145-10840444 GCA_026774425.1 Petrocephalus zakoni | reverse complement strand
AGAGACACCCAGAGAGAGACAGACAGAGACACAGTGAGAGGGAGAGACACCCAGAGAGAGACAGACAGAGACACAGTAAGAGGGAGAGACACGGACAGAAAGAGAGAGACACAGTGAGAGGGAGACATACTCAGATAGATGAGCAGAGAGAAAGAGAGAGACACACATAGACAGATAGAGTGAGAGAGCCTTGTCAGCCACAATCCAGAACGTTCCAGCACACTGACCACCCAGGTTGTGCACTTGCAGAGCTGACTCAGACAAGAAGGGAGAAGTTCTCCTCTTCACTGGCACTACTCTCACTCTGGCAGGGTTGTGTTGGGAAGAGGTGTGGGGATTGACCCTGAGGAGTTACCCCAGCCGAGGGTGGAGCTGTCCCCAAGAAGCCCCTCTTCTGGGGGAGGAAAGGTAAGGTGGGCCGCAATCCCGGCGACCAGGGCCAGTACGGCCCCCACCAAAGCCAGACCCCGCCGCAACACCAGCTGGGCCAGCGGAAGGGGGGCGTCTTGGCTGCCTTGAGCGCTTGTTTCTCCCCCAGTCCCACCAGCCCGCTTCTCCGCGTCCGCCTCGCTGTACCCGCCATCTTTCACCCTGTCACTCACAGTTGACAGCTGGAGACAGGGAGAAAAAACAGCCTTGAGAGAGAATCATGGGAACAGAAAGAGACAGGGTGCAGTCCGGCTATCAGGACTATTAGAGTGTTACAATCTAAAGTGCAACAAGGCAACAAGTTACAAGATCCGACTGTCTCAGTGTACAATTGGTGAGAATTGTCTCTTCCTTGAGGAACCAAGTGGAAACGTCTGTAGGATCAAAGTGATCTCACGGGATTCCTACTCACACTTATGTCCTCTGTCACCTGGTTCGTCACTGGTGAGCTCTCGGGGACCAGGGTGTCAATCACAGGCTCTCCTCCAATGGGTGGCCTGGGCCCCACACAGGTCACCCGCCCGCCCCTCCCAGCGCGCTTCTGGGCCTGTTGGAGGAGGTGTTTAGTGACAGTGAAAACGCTTTCCTGAGCTTCCTACTGAAATAAAGGTAGCTGATTATGAGAAAGACCTTGATGTGTATGTTGATGCTTCCTTGTCCCACTCTCGCCTCAAGCAAAGGAGACTGAGGGGGGACATGATCCAGGTCTATAAGATTCTAACAGGTTTGGATGCTGTTCAACCAAATAGTTACTTCGGCATTAGTTCAAATACAAGAACTCGTGGCCATAGGTGGAAATTAGCAGGAGAACATTTTAAGCTGGATATGAGGAAGCACTTCTTTACACAGCGGGTAGTTAGAGTATGGAATAGTCTTCCTGATAACGCAGTACAAGCTAAATCCTTGGGTTCCTTTAAATCAGAGCTAGATAAGATTTTAACAACTCTGAGCTATTAGTTAAGTTCTCCCCACGCCAGTTTGATGGGCCGAATGGCCCCCACTCGTTTGTATAGTTCTTACCTGCTCTGTGACACGAAGCCAGTTTAGCTTGAAGATGAGGGTGATGAAGAAGAAGGCCTGTAAGGTGACGCAGATGAGAAGGCCCAACCACAGCCCTGATGGAGAGACACAGAAGTCCATGCAAAGTTACAACATGAAATCCATCTCCCTGAATTATGTCATCATCCAGACAGACAGGGGGCGCCATACCAAATATCCTCATGTCTGCAGCAAACATGAGTGCAATGCCCACCGGAAGCCCGATGCTGTAGTAACAGATGAGGTTGGCGACGGCAGCAATCTTTTGTTTTCCAGCACCCAGCAGAATTCCAGAGCTCACGCACTGGGGAGTCAGAGTGGCAGGGTTAACCCGACTTGGGGACATTGCTCCAATCTGTGTGGGTCTGATCCCCACCCTTGGCTGTGAGTGTGTGTGGAGTCTGCATTTTCTCTCCATCTTTGTGAGGGATGCCTTTGGCTATGCTGACATGTGCATGTGTCAAAATTGGCTGTGTAAGTATGTGCTCTATGATGGATTGGCATCTCATCCAAGGCGTCCCTTGCCCTGTTTCCTTTGCATCATGGGATAGGGTCAAAATTCACCTTGACCCTGGATAAGTAGTCATAGATATAAATGGAGGTACAATAAAGTCAGACCAACAACCCCCTTCTTAAAAAACATTAATAACCTAACTGCTGATTAAACAATGCTGATGAATTTTAATATGACTTAATCTCAGCCTTGTTGTGCTTCAAGAGCTTAAAGCAGCTTTGTAGTAAGGTGTGATACCAATCTGAGGATCCCCGCGGTGGGAGAGCAGGCACTAACGCCTCACCACAAGAGCATCGAAGAACTGCAGGAAGATGTAGAGATACAACGTCTGGGACACCAACTCTACGATGTTCCTGAAAAGCATCACAGAAAGACAATGGGTTCAAAGGGGCCCACTGCTTCCCGTGAGCCTCTGCTTCAGCCCCTCCAGACAGGACCCGGTGACTCACGCATCACTGGTGAAGATGAAGCCGATGACGGTCTTGGTGGAGCCGAGGACCACGCCCTGGAGTATGGCCATGACACCTACATCAATGGAGCATTGGGTTCAGGCAGTGAAGGGGCTACGCAGCTTAGTGTACATTTATACAACATTTCCCCAGCTATTGTATGCATTAGCAGATTAATTAAGAGATAAATATTAATAGTAGCTTGCCAGATCTTAGGAAATACACCGGCGTGCTGTTGTTGGTCGTGAACATCGCTCTACACACCATTAATGTGAAGCTAAAGGTGGCTAACTGCTAGCAATTAGCCATGCCATGTCGAGGGGGGATGACTCACCGGAGAAGACCAGGGACACCTTGCTGGTGATGAGGGCACTGGCAGTGTCCCCCGCGCCCAGAGCATTGCCCACACGCACACAAGCTGCTGCATGCACACCCAGAGGGAACTGCATGGCACAGCATGGCAGAGATTACTGACCCAAGATGAGGGTGAGTACTCAAAGCACAGGGCCGACTACCGATACAATGCAGAGGTGAGTGCTCACAGCATAGGGCCGACTGCGGATACAAAGCAGAGGTGAGTACTCAAAGCATCGGGCTGATTACAGGCAAAAGCATGAGCATTCATGCTACTCATATGAGTACTCGTATAGAATGCACAGATTACTGACACAGCACAGATGCATTACAGCCAATTACTGACATGGGACTAAGGTGATTACTCGCTGTATTTAAACAGGCAATTACTGATGCAGCACAGAGGTGAGTGCAGTTTGAGACATAGCACACCAATTACTACAGACACAGCATACATCAGATTACTTACACAGCACAGATGAGATTACTCCAGAGTACAGACCTGATTACTGACAGAACAGTATTATGGACACAGTATAATTACTGGATCTACAGACGTGACTGCAAGTAATCACACACAGATATGGCAATCATACATAAAACACAAAAACGCCAATGCACACCTACGAATATAGTGACACGCCAAGAAAAGACCACATGAGGAACAGCACACGATTAAGAGAGCTCAGATTAATGTGTATTGTTCTCGGACCCGTCTGAATGCCCCATTACCCTCTGAGTCTAGATCCCAAGATAGAACACTGGCTGTCAATCAGACCTGTAGGCGTCTGTAATTATTATCCTGCGACACTCCATGGTTCATTGTGAAGTTACTGAACGCGGGGGGGGTGTGAGGGGGGTGGGAGGGAGCCTGGACTCCACGGCAGCTCACCATGTAGGTTATGGTGCCCAGCTCAAGAAGCACATGCTGGGCGGCCAGGTCAATTTTGCCCAACATGCCTGCCAATAGAAAGCGACAGAACGGAAAGAACCCGAAGGTGGCGGTCAGTCACCATGGCGACACAAATCCCCCAATATCTGCCAAGGGCAGCTCGGCACCAACCCCAGCCCGGATTTCTTCAAAAGCAGACCGGTTCGGGATAAGGCTTTCCGACCGATTCCAAGCCGCGGGGTGGGAGATCCCTGCGATTCCGAGCACCTCTCGCCCGGCCAGTCTGAGTACTGGGTCGCCACTAAGTCTCAGGCCATGGAGTCGGCCGTGTGAGCGGATCGCGAGTGGGTTTGGGACCTAGGCCGGGTTTTTGGTTATACCTTCAATTATGGTGCTGGCCTGCTTCAGAGGACAGTGTAAGTGTGTAACCTGCACCAAACAATTAAATATACTTAAGAAAAACCATTTAAAAACACTAACCACCCTAAAGAAAACAATGAGGGTACTAGTTAAGGACATGGACTCTCACTGGTTTAGGTATCTGGAGGGTGCTGTTGTTGTACCTTTGAGTAGGGTTAACCTGAATTGGCATAGTAAAAATACCCTGTTTAGATGGGTTAGGGTTAGGGTTAGGTTAGGCTGAGTATGAAGAAACAGTAGTTGAAACATGAATGTATATACATTTTAAAAAGTATAGCGAAAACCCTATGATGATTTTGTAGGCCTCTGTTGTTTGTGCCTCAGCTTTGATGACGATTGCCAGTCTGACGATAGCGTGTTGCGTGTCCCTGAAATGCTGAAGTCATCCAGCAGGGGGAGGTGTCATACCTGCCAGGAAGCCACCAATCTCATAGATCCACCATTCAAAGCACAGCATGAGTGTGCTGGGGATGGCCAGCTGCATGAAGGAGCCCCACTCCTGAAGCGATGCTGTAGACCAGCCTGTAGGGGGAGACAGAGTAACACGCACCAACTTCCACCAGCCCATTCAGAAAGTAGTGCACGCTTCGGTCATGCCTATCTGAAAGTGGTCCAGAATGTATTACGTTAAGGTTTGAAGGCGGACGCGGCTCCTTTCCTTGGCACTCACCTCCCCACGTTTTCACGTGCAGCTTCTTCCAGCGAATGTAGACAAACAGAAGGAGGCAGATGAAGATCTGAGACAGGCTACTGGCTACTGCCGAGCCCCTGCGTGCACACGCCATAGGTGCACAGAAAAGCACAAACATTTAAGTAGGGGCGTCCACTACAGAAACCACCACTGTAACACAGGTAATATAGCCTGAATGTGTGTGTTTGGTCATTAAAATGCCCAGTCAGTGGATGATCCTTATAGGATAAGGACTAGAGGTAGAGGACCACACACAGCACACCTACTTCACGCCCAACTCCAACCAGAAGAGCAGGATGTAGTTAGTAACCACGTTGATGATGTTGGTCAAAACTGCCACGTAGAGCTGGGGCAGAATGATACCCTGGGAACAGAAATGTGAGGTGAGCGCACGTTCTCCTAGCCTGCGGTCATTGTGGCTGACGCAGAAGCACGTGGGATCATTCTAGCTTTTGTTCTCAGCTGGAGCACAGGGAAGTCAAGTAAAGGTTTGGGGGGTACCAAGCTGGAAACAGCAAGGAATGCTGGGAAATCACAGACCGTTTAAGGGCAGGCAGGTTAGCGTTACTGCTAAAGAGCATGTCTACACCTCTAAAGGAGAAACTTGGAGTATTGTTTGGTTCATACAGATGGGGATAGGGAGGGTCCAGAATGTCAGGCTACAATGCAGACTGGGATCCTCTCCTTCAATATGACCTTCTGCAAAAACCATAGAAACTTTTCATGGCTCGACGCTGGTACCCCACTGTCTGCCTGGCCTTAACCTATACCTTGGGAGAAGAACTTAGCACATCTAAAACAAGCCAAGCTCTGTACCTGGTTCTGTAGGTAGGCCACCTGCAGCTGGTGAAGAAACATGGCCTGCATAGACCAAGAAGAAGATCAGCAATCTGGGCTTATCTTTCTTTTATCTCTATAAGCACATACTGTAATTCATCAAGATATAATCCTCTCTCTCCATTAATTCATACAGCTGTTTTCTGTGTCGTCCAAGATAATAGACAGGTGTGTCTTTGTTGGAGCCCTTTATAACGGCAATTATAGTGCTACTCGTCAGCAGTCACACATGCGCTCACTCCCGCCCCCTTGTGTCCGCAGCTAGCGTGGCGCCTCACCGGCACAGCAGGCAGGAAGGCAGTCACGTAGAGCTGGGCGATCCTGCAAAGGGGCGCAAACACGAGATAAGCCGCACAACGCCATTAAAGCAGTTTTGGCAGAGAAGGTCCTGCAGGCGAGGGGACACATTGGGGGGGAGGGAAGAACTGATGGGCACCAAGACTCCTCGACATCGCTGCTTTTCACAAGCCGAGTTAGTGCTCCGAAGGGGTGCAAATCACAATGTGCTGGATAAGTACTACTGGCCGGTGATGGGCGGATATGCCAGGCAAGATGTCCTGAGCTTACTAGGATGGTCTCAGGCTCAGTGTGTAAGTGGCTGATCAAGAACGCACAATGCTTTATGTGCCATACGGTGGAGTAGGAGGACAGGCACATTGCGTATCCCTTAGTGGAATCCCGTCTCTGAGACATACACACAGCTGAGGGCAAAGCTTGGGGTGCTCGGGACCATTTATTCAGTACCCCTGGAACATTTCTTGGGTTAAGAGATTTGTTCAAAGGTCCAACAGACGGGCAAGTATTCTGTTGACTTGAATTTGAACCAACTAAGCCAACAGAAGCCAAACAGAACTGAACTAATGCTTGGTAAAAGTGAATTACATTTTAGCTTATTGTATGGCATTCAGGAGATCGAGATGTTTTTTAAAGGAGGCCTTTAATTCCTGGGGGGGGGGGGGGATTATCAAGGAGGAGTTTACCTGCCTCCCAATGGACTGCTTTTTGTTTTCCAAAGTCCCGTCACTGATTTTTAATCGCCATTTTAGATTCAAATAGCTTAGCTCATCCCTTTCCAGAAAAAAAAACATTTATGTTACAATTACCACATTATGAACACATTCATCATTTAAAAAATCATTATGCGAATTATGTGAAATTATGCGGCATACACTATATACTGTTTCTATATACAAGTGTGTTTGCATGTGATATATTTTGTATGTTATTTAATTTAAAGATGTCAGTTAGAAAATGAACAATTTTCTGTCAGCAAGGTTATCAGTCTGTCACATGCAGACTAATAAACTGATTTCCTTTGTCGTCTTTACCGAGTAAAATCTAACCTTCATTAGCCAGCCAGGGGCCTGGGAAGGCTCCTATCTCTAGTTCTACTAGGCAGAGGACTGAGTGATGAATTAACTCGGGCCTAAAACAATAGCAAACAGGAGAAACTGACTGACCTCTCCACTGTTTTCACCGGGCGAGGGGCTGGTACCTCAGTTCAATCAATGCATTTTGCAAACTCTCTTTGAAAGAAAAGCTGCCCCCCCCCAAGCCCCCAGGTTCCCATGCATCCCTACCGCTGTGTAAAAGGGCATTTAGACCAGTGATTCTCAACCCAGTCCTTGGGGACCCCCAGGCAGTCTACAGTTTTGGTCCCTCCAACCTTCCAGCCAATCACACGCACAGAATATCTGCTACAGGTGTGACTGGGAGCTGGGAGGGAGCAAAAATGTGGACTGTCTCCAGGGGTCGGGGGGGGATCCCTGAGGATTCGGTTGAGAAACACTGATACAGAGAGCAGTACAGTGTTTCCCAGGATTTATATGTAACTGCCAATCAGGAACAGCAAGTCAAAGGCTGTAAAATAAGGCAGGACAATGTGAATATTCTACTTTACATTTCTATGGCAGTAGAAAACAGGAGTCCTGATACCCTACTGTGAAATGAGGTTCTCAACCTGGGGGCCTGTATAACGAAGCTGGGTTTTTGGGTTAGCAAGATAACTTGTCGTATTTAAGGTAGTCCGGACTAAATGTAAGTGAATGAGGCTAAAGTCCATTTAAACTGGGGAACCATAAATCCGACAAGTCATATAGCTAACCGCTAAATCTTACTTTGTGAAACAGGCCTCAGCTTCCCATGTAACATACTCCGTGTCTGCTAAGAAAATAACAGTAATAATGGGTGTTTCTCAATATGCCTACTTGACTGTACTCATGAACTCGTTTTACGTCGTCTTCCATTGCCGATGACCAGCTCCAATACTATGAACAGAAGGACGGAGGACGGTAAGTATCCCTGGGTGTCATTTTTGCCCTGCCCCAAATATCAAGGATACATCAGTTGCACCCTCGCCAAATGACACCAATCCCATAATTCATTGTATCCCAAGTTCGTTCTTGGGAGGAAAGTTAGCAAGAACGGTCTTGCCAAGTCCACCAGTATGATCTTTATGCTCTTGGTACTGAGAAACACCCCATGGGTATGGGCCTGGGAAGGCAGAATGTATACTCTTTGTTTTTAGCTCCTATCTCTAGTTCTACTAGGCAGAGGACTGAGTGATGAATTAACTCGGGCCTAAAACAATAGCAAACAGGAGAAACTGACTGACCTCTCCACTGTTTTCACCGGGCGAGGGGCTGGTACCTCAGTTCAATCAATGCATTTTGCAAACTCTCTTTGAAAGAAAAGCTGCCCCCCCCCAAGCCCCCAGGTTCCCATGCATCCCTACCGCTGTGTAAAAGGGCATTTAGACCAGTGATTCTCAACCCAGTCCTTGGGGACCCCCAGGCAGTCTACAGTTTTGGTCCCTCCAACCTTCCAGCCAATCACACGCACAGAATATCTGCTACAGGTGTGACTGGGAGCTGGGAGGGAGCAAAAATGTGGACTGTCTCCAGGGGTCGGGGGGGGATCCCTGAGGATTCGGTTGAGAAACACTGATACAGAGAGCAGTACAGTGTTTCCCAGGATTTATATGTAACTGCCAATCAGGAACAGCAAGTCAAAGGCTGTAAAATAAGGCAGGACAATGTGAATATTCTACTTTACATTTCTATGGCAGTAGAAAACAGGAGTCCTGATACCCTACTGTGAAATGAGGTTCTCAACCTGGGGGCCTGTATAACGAAGCTGGGTTTTTGGGTTAGCAAGATAACTTGTCGTATTTAAGGTAGTCCGGACTAAATGTAAGCGAATGAGGCTACTCAGTATACTGTACCCAATACTATGAACAGAAGTACGGAGGATGGTAAATATCCCTGGGTGTCATTTTTGCCCCTCCCCAAATATCAAGGATACATCGGTTGCACCCTCGCCAACTGACACCAATCCCATAATTCATTGCATCCCAAGTTTGTTCTTGGGAGGCAAGTTAGCAAGACCGGTCTTGCCAAGTCCACCAGTATGATCTTTACGCTCTTGGTACTGAGAAACACCCCATGGGTATGGGCCTGGTGTCGAGCCAGTGAGGGAGCTACAAGGGTATGGGAGTTGGCTGCAGTCCCACCTGGCCACCTCGGGCTCCTGCCTGAGGGCGATGAGGATGGACTCGGCGTTGATGAGCAGGGCCCAGCACGGTAGGCAAAAGAGCAGCAGGATGAGGACGCTGCGCTGGAGGATCTCCCCCACCCGCTTCAGGTTCTTACCGCCAAAGGTCTGCCAGGAGACAGAAGCTTAAGCGCTGTGGCAGCCAATCAGAGCAGCGCAGAACCAGCGCTGACGTGAGCTCAGAAAACTTCTACTGACTGGCATCAGATACACAACTATGAGTCACCAGTGAACATCTACATTTTTCATTACTAGAATGCAGGAACAGGGTAGCTCAAGGCACCCTGCCGGGTACAGTCTGGGAAAATAAGTAATGAATGGTCAACAGCCTAAATTTAAATCATTTATGCATTCACAATATATAGCGGAAAACCTTCTGTAAGTATCAAAGCCTGCTGAGAAAATTAACTTCTGCATTCCTGTTCTGAATCACGTTCCAGGTCGGAACGCCCCGACATGTTTTAATTTATCGAGTCACTGAGCACTGGATTTTTCACCTATGCTGTGTGTGGTGTAGGCAGGTTCCAACTTTGGTGCGTTTATACAGACATGACTCTATTCAAGACATTTTAAAAGAGTAGCACTGGCACCCACCTGCGACACCAATGTGTCACATGCCAGGGCCAGTCCGTAACCGGTGGCAGTCGTGGTGACATTAATGGTCTGAAAAATGAAGAAAAGCCCGTTTCAGTTGAAGTCCTGGCCCTCTGAGCTCAGGCCCTCCAGGTCACCATGATAAAAATCACAGACTACGATAATACATTTAAAGTAACCTTAAGAAATTGTTAAAGTCAACTTTCAAATTAGAGCCTAACTTGTCACTTTATAAAAGAGCGAAACTTGTAAAAAAATCCAGGTGACGTAACGCACGAATGAGTGAGTGAAAAAGTTTACCGCGGACGCCAGGGCGAAGCCAGCGAGCTCCGCGTTTCCTAGGTGACCGCAGAATATGGCGTTGACGAATGGGAGGAGGAAGTTCAGGATCCGAGACGCCAACTGAAAGGACAAAGGTAGGCGATGGAAGCGGTGATGGAGACGCCCGAGCCATGGGGAACGCCAGACCGTACACAGGCACACCGGCAGCCGGTCACCATGGCGACACAGCCCTGGAGCCAGTAACTCTGCCTGTCTCAGCAACCTTCACGGCACCTGCGAGTTGACTGGCTAGCCGTCCTTGACGATGGGACGAGTTGTGTAACCATGACAACACAGAGCAAAGGGTGACAGCCTCTCTCCTCCTATACTGGAGTTTAGTTACTATGTTTCCAGTCCCCATAAAGAACTGTGCGCACACACACACACACACATACACAAGTTTTCATATTTCTCTCCATTTATTTCTATGGTAAAAACTCTAATACTATCAACGACAACCTTAACCCCTACCCAGCCCTAACCTTAACCATAAGTAACCAAACAAAATATGAGACTTTTGACTATTTTTGTTTTTTGATTGCAGTCACAGATTTTTATAAAACCAAAATAACAGTTTTTTTTTCACAATTGGTCCCCACAATGGACTATAGGCATAACACACATACACCCTCTCTTCTATCAATGCTCCCCCCCATCTGTACCTCCTGGAAATTTACCAAGCATTTCTGGGTCCAAATGATGTGAACTAAGAGTGTATTGCCTATAGAGGCCAAAGTAAATACAGTACCCCCCCCCCCCCCCCCCCCACCCCCCCAGCTCCCTGGCACCTCCTTGGCAGGCAGTTAGACAGAGAGTGCCAGTGACGGAAATGGGGGGGCCCCCAGCCCCTGGGCCCCTCACCCACTCTGCTCTGCTCTCACCAGGGGTCCGGTCAGGCGAAGAAGCTGACAGAGCTCTTCCCTGTAAGGTGGGGGGATCCAGTGGCGGACACAGCGCCAGCGGAGCGGCCCGCCGTCATCGCCGTCCCGCGGCCTGCCGTCCCCCGCGGGCCCCAGCACATCGGGAGTGCAGGCCTTCTCCATTCTCTGTGCGCCGTTCTCAAGAGAAAGACCAGCCAGCTGGACCAGGGGAGCGTGGAAAAAAAAATAGAGTGAGAAAGTGAGAGAGACTGGGTGGGGGGGGAGGAGTGAAAAGCCGGCCACCCTTCAGAAGCAGCTTCTTCAGATGTCCATGGGGGGGGGCGGTGAGGGGAAGCTGGACAGAGAGAGGCCTCAGAAAAGAGCCGCACGTCGCCGTGCGGACGACCTGCAGCCGGGCTTTTGGAAAAAGCAGACACTGGGGGCCCAGCCGCGATCAGGCCGCTTATAAGCAGCACTGGGGGGGGACTGGGAGGGGCTAATCTCATCAGGAATGCCTGTGCACATGCCGCCTGCACGCCCTCCCAGGCCGCATGCTGCTCTCATCCGATTTCCTTCAGTCCCACTTAATTAATTGATCTCGAGAGGGGAAAGAACAGCAACAAACAATAAAGTTCCGTAGCTCAGACCTGCCATGGCCATAAATTTTGACCTTTGACCCCCCAGCGTGGTCGCACCACCTCCAATCGCTTCGGCTCGTTCCCGTATCCCCTGGTCACTTACCAAACACTTTGCTTCAGGGGCGAGAGCCATCCGTTGCCCTCTAGAGGCCCGTTCTGGAAACTGTACCGTTGAACCTCAGACACCCTCAGAATACCTCCAGCAGGGCAGCTGCACAGCAGGTCCGGTCCGTCACACCAGGCTGAAAGCACTAAATGTGCCTGAAAAGGGCTTAAAAACTCCAGAATGATCAGATCAACACAGACAAACACAGATACACGTGACCTTTGTGACAGCCCCAATTCCAGCCCAACCCACTCAATCATTTAGCACGAGCTCAGCATTATCAAAAATAATTCACACAGTTTTCTTTGCTTACCTTTAATATAAGCATTCAAACCAAAGTAACGGTGACATCAGACTAATGTGCACTTCACATAAATTAACTAGCTATCTTTCTTAGGGGGAGGTCAACCAAGCATTGGAGGTGTTTAATATTCCAGCTTCAGGAATCAAGCAGTCACCACTGGTGAATACATTCACACTGAACCTTTGACCCCAAAACTCTTATCACACACACTCCAGAAAGTACGCCGCCCCCTTTGCCAATTCAAAGCCAAGCCTGATGTTTGTTCGATTCCGCAAATCGCAAAACACGAAGCGCCGCCCCGCCCACTGGCGCGCGGGTTGGCAGGTTTGCCCCCTTCCAGACCCCGTCAATGTCAGCGTGCAGCGGTTCGATCCGCAGGGTTGGGTATGTCTGCAACGTCAGCGTGAAGTGGCGACCCCTGGTGGCAGGGTGCGAATGCTGTTCAATATTTCAGAGTGCGCGCAAGGTACTGAATTATGAGCACGCAGTCAGGTATCCAACTTAGGGGTTGAATTCCGCCCCCCCCCCCCAAAAAAAATGCTCCTGTTCAAGATTTATAGATTGCCACCCCCCAAACTTTATTTCTGGCTATGGGCCTGCTGGATTATTAATGTAATTCAGTTGGTTCCTTTTTACCAACGGTGGCATCCCAACGCACACCCTCGCCTGTTTAACAAACATATGCATACATACGCTGATGATCGTGAATCATCTTTCCTTGACCTTGACAAACCACATGACCTTGAACATGAAATGCTCCATAGGTATGACATTCTCCCGAGGACGGTAACATATGCTATTTGTCGAACTTCCGATGCTGGATAATTGTAATTTGACCGGCAATTTGGCCCAGTGGTACAACATGTCATAAACGCGAATAAAACAGCGCCCTCGTTAACATTCATTTACGCTCCTAATTACAGTGTTGCTGTAAAGCGCACAGTTATGCTGCATCTATACTTTTACTATCCAAATAGATTTGATATTAGATCATTTTCGCAGGAATAAAGCAAAACTGGTCCAAAATGGGAGTTCGGTCCAGAACGTACACAAATAAATGAGAAAATAAATTCGCTTAAAGTCACACCATATACTAAATTACTTCCGATGTTTTGTTTTGTTTTGTCTTGTTTTTGTAGCACGCTTTCAGTTACTGTGCATTTCATTATCATTTTACGTTTCGGGGTATTTTTCTCCTGCGTTTAAAATTTGTTTTCCCAAAAGGAACGTCTTTCTAAGATTGACTAAAATAAATTCCCCGTACAGGACATCCCGTTCTCCGGGCAGCTGCAATAACAAAGAATTTCCTTGGGCAGCTATCGGGTCTTCTCTGTGCAATTCAATCAACACTATAAACCTTTTGGAACTGTGTAAAAGAGAGGCGCGCCTCTTCGAGAAAATGCTATAAAAGGCATATAAACACCAAAAACCCTGCGAGCAAAGCTTTTCCTTGTTTCACTGAGATTGCACCATCCGCCGAAGTCAGCTTGCAGTGTCCCGTCGGTCCGAGAAAGTAAGTATAGAGTCCCGCATTCTGAGTCATTTGCTGCCGCATATAGTCTGTGCCTGGATGGAATTGAATGCATATAAGCTGCCACAATGCAGGATGTATGCATATGGATGAGGAAACTATATATAATTGTAAAATGGCATCTGTTCTGTCACCTGATTGCATTGATCTACAAATTTGGTCATCGTCCTTAAACTTTCCTATTTCTGTACCCTATTTCCCAGGTTTCCTTTATGTTCAACATTCACTGCCTTTGTGATTTACACATCTGCTGACGCAACCTATTTACTTTTGTCCTTATTTAGCGACATTTTTAATTGAGCTATGCGGGCGACAGCCAGCTGCTGAAAACTTGTTTAATGCACGATTAAGTTATGTTTACTGCTTTCCCACGTTTCGGCTTTGTACGTCTATTTTCAGTTAAAATGAAGATGATACTAACAGCTTTCCACCTGTTCCTGCTTCCCCACTGCGCCTCGACAGGTTAGCGACGATTGCGATGTTTTTAGATAATAATGAATAAATAGGCCTAGGTCTAAAATAAACATGCATGGGGGTGATGTAGAGTATGAAAGCAGAATGATTATAGGGAGCCGATTTAATGCACTCATATTACTACCCAAAGGGGGGAAAATCAATGAAGTGAATAGTCCTTATATAAAAAATCAGCAATTGATGTGAAATGTGTGAAGCATCTGACAGTATTCCACAATAAATGTGCTAGAACGTGTGCCTGTTTGGTACAGCGTGTCTGTTACAAAGAACAATATCATCTTCCAGCTGCATACATTTGAGAAATTTCAAAAGCAAGTTCACTACATGATATCGATTTGGAATGTAAATACAGTGCAATGGCCAAACATTACTATTGTTTTACCTTTAAAATTTTGTAACATTATTTGATAGTGGTGATGATAATAATAATAATAATAATAAAGATTATGATGATGATGATGGTAATAATAATAATAATATCCCTGACCTTCCTGCTCCAGTACTTAAGCTGGAGTCCAGCCCTGTGTCCAATGGGGGAGTGGTAAGCTCACAGGAGGGCACTACGGTGTCTCTGACCTGTCAGGCGGAGAGCGTGGAGGTCCATCCTGTGCCAGAGCTGCGGTGGTTGCGGAACAGGTCACCGGTCCTCCTGCAGGACGGGAACCGATTGGCCCGCAGCAGCCTGTGCTTGGACTCGGTGTCCCGTGAGGACCACGGCGTCACCTTCACGTGCCAGCTTCACAGCAACACCAGTGTCAATGCCTCCCTGCAGCTCGAGGTGCTTTGTGAGTACTGGGACCAGCAGGCGGGAGTGGTGGTGGCAGCCATGATGTTTGTAGTTGTGTGTATGTTTTGCGATGAGAGCCATTGTGCAGTGAATGTCAGGGCAGTAACAACATCAGTGTGCAGTGAGTGTCAGGGCAGTAACAACATCAGTGTGCAGTGAATGTCAGGGCAGTAACAACATCAGTGTGCAGTGAGAGTCAGGGCACTGACAGCATCAGTGTGCAGTGAGTGTCATGGCAGTAACAGCATCAGTGAGCTGTGAGTGTCAGGGAAGTGAAGCATCAGTGTGCAGTGAGTGTCAGGGCAGTGACAGTATCAGACTTGCAGTGAGAGTCAGGGTAGAAACAGCATCAGTGTGCAGTGAGAGTCAGGGCAGTGACAGCATCATTGTGCAGTGAGTGTCAGGGCAGTGACAGCATCATTGTGCAGTGAGTGTCAGGGCAGTGACAGCATCAGTGTGCAGTGAGTGTCAGGGAAGTGACAGCATCAGTGTGCAGTGAGTGTCAGGG
>JAODKN010000039.1:10814156-10825045 GCA_026774425.1 Petrocephalus zakoni | reverse complement strand
AGTGACAGCATCAGTGTGCAGTGAGTGTCAGGGAAGTGACAGCATCAGTGTGCAGTGAGTGTCAGGGAAGTGACAGCATCAGTGTGCAGTGAGTATGAGCCAGTAATGGGTTTTTCTGTTTGGGGGTAAGGGTCCCGCTAGCCTGCTCGAATTGAAACCTGTAATCTAGCTATGTGCTTAGCTGCCTGGTATGAAGCAGGAGTATGTGGTGTTGTTCTGTGAGAAGCAGCATGCTGCTTTTGTCTGGGGAGAAAAAACTTTGGTCAGGTGTTGAGGGTGGGAGGGGTTGCCAACTAACTTGGACCATTTAAAACTCTTTTTTTGCATATTTGGAAGATGAAAACCACTGATTTAGAGGGAAAATGCAAGAGTAATTATAGAGTTCTCCTTGCTCTGAGCATTACCATCATGATTTTCATACAGAATTGGTGCTTTGGTTACTATGGCTGTTATGATGTGACCTACAGGCTAATGCATACCCCCCCCCCTCTCTTTCCAGTCGCCCCACAGACATCTGGCACAGAGAATGTCACTGCAGAGGAAGGTAGCTCAGTGACCCTCGTTTGCAACACCTACTCCAACCCCCAGGTGACAGTGAGCTGGCATCGAAACGGCGAAGCTCTGGACATGTCCAGTGGCGGATTCGTTCTGGTCCGTGAGAGTCGGGAGTCCCGCCTCTCCATAGCCGAGGTTCAGCGCTCTGTCCACGAGGCCCAGTACAGCTGTATGGTCACCTCCCCCATGTTTGGAAGCAGAACCAAGTTCTTCACGCTGGCAGTGGAAGGTCCTTCATTTCATTCACTTGCTTAGATCAGTGTTTTCCCAGCCCATCCTGCAGCGTCCCCCCGGACAGGTCACATTTTTGCTCTCTCCCAGCTGCCAACACACCAGGCATTCAGAGTTCTTGATTGGCTGGGAGCTGGGAGGGAGCAAAAATGTGCACTGTATGGGGTTCCCTGAGGACTGGGTTGGAAAACACTTGCCTAGATCTTTGATCAAATCCACTTACTTACCCAATGTGAGCAAACTTCCTTTTTGTCTGCTTTAGAGCGTTCGTTATAGCACAGTGTTATACTGTGAGCCAGATGTTTATAGGTCATCAGCTAAGGTTATGTACGTCACTATGGAAACAACAGCACTTTTCATGAGGGGGTTCAGACCAACATGAACTTTGACTGTCATCCTTTTCCAGACCACTGCACTATCCACTGGCTCTTATCACACATCTGAAATTCTTGATGTCTGTCACTCTTGATTGGGAATTACACTTAAATTTTTATCATTTTGTGGTGCCGATTTTACTAAAAATCAGCACCATATTAACATACGTTTTAATTTCATAAGGAATGATATTTTGGTTCTTGGAAATGGGGATTATTTCCCTGTAGGGGGGTAACTGTGTGAGCAAGATTTCATGGGAAACCAGACATTCAAAAGCAGGCAGAGAACCATTGTCATGCAAATTCCGCTGAGATAAAGCAAAAACTGAAATACCAAAAGGATAAATATTAATTTCATAGACTTCAAATCAATTAAAAAAAGAAAGATGTCCTGGTAACAAAGGGTGACGATTTTCAGAAAACAAAAGCACAATTCTCTGGTTATAGTCAGTGTAATAAAATTAAAAGGATATTGCATGGTAATGAACAGGAAAGTACTGTTAAATAGATTTGAATAGAATTTATTGTTGTAATCCAAAAATCAATACAGGTCTCTTTCCTGGGTAGGTATTTTCAGATAATATCTACCAATATTTGTTACTTTAAAGTCATGTTGCGAGAAAATCTAGCAGCATACAGTATTTTACTTTATTCTTCAAAACAGATTGTTTTTGTTTCACATCACTGTTCGGATCACTGTATTTCCGCACAGCTGCCTAAGTCGCCTTATCCCAGCGTTGGAGATCTCGCTGTGGTGTGCTGATAGCTGAATGTGCCCGTTCTTCATGCTTCTTCATCCAGATATGAAGAAGAAATTCCCCATTGCACCACTAATCGCTGGATTAGTTGTGGTGGTCTGCACGGCGCTTTTGGCTTTCATTTCCCGCTGGAAGAGGATCGCCAAGGTATCGATTCCCATCCCCCGTGACCATGAGCCACCAGATGTACGCACTATACAGATACTCAGCAAAATTCTATTCCTCTTTTCTTCCAGTTGTGCAAGTAAAGAACCGTCCCCAGGGCTCGACACTTGCTATGGACCGTTAAGCCTTAATGGAGCCAGTCCCTGAATCCTAATAAAACCACAAACCCACAGAAATGCCAGCAGGCCACTTTGGCTCTGAGACCAAAGGGAAAATTTAATTTATTAAACCGCTGGCATTTTCTTGTGGCTTTTTATTGTTTTGGTCCTCAAGCTATTACTAAGGCAAAATACGGGCAATAAAATCACCAAAAGCCTTCATCCATCCATCTATTTTCTATTCCCACGTGTCCTACTCGGGGTTCGGGGAGGGTCCAGTCCATTGCGGGGCACCCAAACATTCACACTTCTAGATAATGCAGTTACTCCAATTCACCTTCCCTTACGAAAATGAACCATGGTTTTACTATGGTTTTTTGGGTAACCATGAGTTTATGACTATGGTATTATCATGGTTTCACTGCGGTTACCATGCAGTGCTATAAGTAAACCATGGTAATACTATGAGTAGGAGCTTAGTAATCATAATTACTATTAGGTACCATAGTAAAACCATGGTTACTGTAAAACACCCATACCCAAAACCCAAAAAACCATAGGAAACCATAGTGAATTTCCGTAAGGGTTAGAATGTATTTGGACTTGTATGAGAACCCAGAGAAAAACCCACAATGACACAAGAACATGCAAACTCCATGCACCCCCACAAAGGGCAGAGACACAAACCCTGGTCCCTGAATGGTCCCATGGACTGTGCTATACCACCATTTCAGCTGAGATACAGAAGAAGGATACTTAACTGCTGACAATTCTGCCACTGACAAGCCACACTAGTTTTCAAATAAATGAATGAAATAAATGAAACCATTGCACAATAGCCCTGAGAAGTTACTCATTGATTTCCAGCTTACATGTGGCACATGAAATTGCAACATTACAAAACCAAGAATAATAAAACCTCGAAATAAGTTACATATTGATGTTTTCCTAGGTCAAACTCAAGACTCCCTTGCAAAACACATGCACCGCGTCCCCTATCGAAGTTTACAACAAAAGATCAAGATAAGAGATGAAACGTAAAATAAAATCGCGACAGGCGTTTACATTTCATTGCTATTTATTTCTTCCGCTGCTCTGCATCTTTTTTTAAATCTTCGGCTATTATGTTATGAGGGTGGGTCCACCCGCTCCGGGACAGCACCCGCCGGGACGGCACTGGGGATCTTCTCGAGGGATTCTGATAAGCGGAAGTGACGTCGGCGCTGACCAATGGGCTGGCCGGCTGGCGGCGCGTGCCGTGGGCGGGCGGCGAATTCAAATCGAAGCGCACAAAGACGTCGTGGGTTCGTCGGGCGGCCGCGGTCGGTAACGGGCGTTCCGGTGAGTATCGCGCGGCACTTATCGGCACTTATCGGCATTTATCGGCGTTTATTACCAATGTGCGTTCGAGAAGGTGTTTCCATATTCAGCGAATGGAAAGTTCCGTCTTAATTCTAGCGAGCGGGGATTCAGCCTGAGGAGGCCGAGGAGGAGTCGGGGTGGTTCCGCTGGCCTAGGGCGAGGGGGACCGTTGGGGGGAAATGGCCCTTACAGACATTCCGCCGCTCCGGCTCTCATCTCGCTGTCGTGGCGGCTTCGCGTGTCGGGGCTTCGGTGTGAGATCGGCGTGAGATCGGCTCCGGTTCGGCTCCGGTTCGGAGTCAGGCTGGGTCCGCGTTATTACCCTTAGCGAGCATCATTTTCGGCAAGTGAGAGGAAATGATATACGAATTAAGTAAATAATAATAATAATAATAATAATAATAATAAAACTTAACGAAATGTCCATATAAAGCTCTCGAAAGTGACGGGAAAAAACGAATGCATGGAATAACTTTCAGTTTATCCTTAGAAATGAAATTACTGTAACTAAGATAATAAAAACCAACAGGAAATGTATCCATTTTCTATACCCGCTTGTCCTAAATGTATCTCTAATATTAAAGCTAATATTAATAAAACCATAAAAAATATGTACTTTAGAATGATGAGAATTAATAAAACCACACACCGCAACGAGCTAAAACTAAACTGGATTACGGATAAAAAATTGGAAATTATATAAAAATATGAACTGTATTAAAACCTGAACTGTATGCCTGGCACTGCATGGGGCCCGGCACTGCATGGGGCCCGGCACTGCATGGGACCTGCCACGCCCCATGCCAGTGCTCTGCATGAGAAGCCTATACTTTGCTCTGTTCCTGGCCAATAACATTTCTCCTGTTTATTTTTCCTGCAGGTTCTACAGGTTTGTATCTGACATGGCATCTTCGGTCACCCGGGCAGTCGGTGGGATCTGGCGGTCCCACTCTGCCCTCGACGAATCAGACGGGCCGGACACCACCCCTGAAGCGCCGCGACGCTCCTGCTCCTCCTCATCACTGAGATCCCTACGCTCCTCCCTACGGGCGCGACTCCCGTTAAGGACCATGGAATCGCGAGCTGACGCCCCTCCCAACGCGGAGCCGGCCCCTCCCGCTGGAGAGCTGGCCCCCCGCCCTGGCCATAAGCTCCGTCTCCTGACACGCAGCGCTCGCAACTCCATTGGTGGTGCATACCAGGTCCATAAGAGTTCTGCTATGGCTGTTCTCTTCCGTGATGGCTGAACTTTGGACATAATTTTTATCCATTGTTTCTTCATCCCTCCTTCCCTTTTCACAGAAGCTCCAGAGGAGGTGCAGTGTCAGAGATGAGTTTCTGGTAGCAAGTCCCAACCAGACCCCCGAGGATGAGGAGAACAAGGGGCCTGCTCCAAGTCGCAGTCAGGCTCACTGCACGCCACGTAGGCCGTCTACCGCCATCACACCTACACGGAACAAGCCGCGCACCCCGCAGTCGGCTGGCAGGAAGACCCCTCGCGGTGGGAATGTGCGTGGTGTGGCTTTGCGGGCCGGGGGCTCCAGGCGACAGCTGGTTCGGATGGCGGCACTGAAGAGTCCTTTTGCATCCCCCAACACACTGAGCCGTCAGAGGTGAGAGGCTCCTCCGCTCTGGAGAGTTTAGCCCAGACGCCTGCACATGCTAAACCCCTTTAGCCATTTCGGGGGAGCACGTCCATCACACGCTCTGCCCTTCACTTAATTTGTCCCACTTTCCCCTATTGTAGGCAGTTTGACGTGGACCTGGAGTCTGTGTCCTCCGGCCTCAGGAGGTTGAAAAGCCTCTCGCAGGCCCTCGATGATGTCATCGGGAGGGATGAACGGTGAGCTGGAGGGGAGTGGGGTGTGTGTGTGTGTCTGTGTGTGTCTGATCATTTTTGCTCTTCACAGCTGTGAAAACCAAGGCTATCTTGAAAATTTGTGTGCGTTTTTGTTGGGGTTTTTTTTTGTTTTTCTTTGATCTGTGGGGTGCCAGGTTTCTTTGTATACATTTATAAAATTCAAGCTGTATTCCCTCTTCAATAAGTATACAAGACAAAACACATGACTGTTATATTTGTTATATTTACTGGTAATGTTGTTATACCCTCTTTGAATATTACATTTCCAATACCACAATAATGTAGACTGGTTATAAGGTCTCGACACTGTGTGAAATCTTTTGATCAGGATTCAGTGCATCTCTGCCTTGCTTTTTCATTCTCTCAAAGTGTGAAGGGAGATGCAAAAGGCCGGTGCTTTGTGTTGGTCACTGCATAGAAGAGAAGTGCTTTTTGATCTCTGTGGGAAAATTGGGTGGTTTTCACCCATCTTGCTGTCTCATGAGAGAGATGGGTGCGCGCACACACACACACACATTTGGGGTCCAACAGTGAAATTGATCTTCTGGCTACAAGATTCAAACCAACAACCTTCCGGACTAAGCCACACTCCAACAGGCAAAACAGAACAAGCTCCACCTGATAACCTGTCTGACCTCATCCATCGATCTTACAATCCCTTATACTGGACAGGGTCGGACGTGCTTTAATACAGTGACAACTTGGATGCATCCATCAGCTTAAGTGCATGTCTTTGGAGGATGTTTTGGTGCTTACATGTTCAGCAGAGTAGTTTACTGGCAAACGTAAGAATAACAATGTTTTTCTTTGCCATCAGCAAGTTGAGATACTCTCGTATTGTGGAATAAAGGTTGAGGTAAGCATCTGCCACTGTAGTGTCTGGCTTCTTCTCTTACCTCCGTAACCCCAGAGACTAGTCTTGTTGCTTTGAGCATGTGTGAGCCCCTTAACATGTAATATGTGGGTTTTTTTTTTCTTTGAAGCTGCATTGCTGCTGTTTGATGTCACAGCATGCTCTGATCCTGCTTCTCGCTGTGGACGATGCATTGCATCTGATGCAGCTGCATGATGCCCTTATCGAATCCTACTGCCCTTATGGAGTCCTTACAGCTGAAGTTCTGGAACTTCAAACATCTCCGCTAACCTCGACTTCTCTCACACAGGACCCAGGCCATTGAGAACTACCACAGAACAATGGTAAGAGGTTACAAGGAAGCCCAGGGTCACCAACCTCGCAGGCTCACCAGGGCTTCCATCCGTCGCAAAACCAAAAGGATACAGGAGATGGTCCACAGCTTGACTGACGTGGCGGTGTCAAAAATACGCAAGGCCACTTAGATTCAGGTTTGACTTCTGTCCTCCTGGCTCTGTTACATTGTGCTTTAATTAGGTCATCTTACTTCATGTAGTCGTTACTTGTTTCACCCTGTTCCACATTTGTGCTGCCAAATACTGCTTTGTATATAAACCAAACCTGAGTGTTCAGGATGATCAGTGTTTCATCGGAGGGCATGGATCTCCCCATTCTTTTATGAATGAAACTTTAATGACCTTATTTATTGGTATGGGTCAAGCCACACCTCTGCGTAGATGTGGTGGTCCTGCCTGCTGTCTGTCGTGGTTCCGCTCTCTTCCCCAGTTCCGAGGCCTCAGGTTAGATGACGTGAAAAGTGAAGGATGTGAAAACACTACTTATGCAATAAGCCTGTTACACTCTGTACTACTAACAGTGACGATGATAGACTGAATGTGATTATGATGTGCCCACGTCAGTGTGTCCCACTACTGACCTATAACCACTAATAGTAATATTAATAGTGCATGCTTTTAACTGTCATGGTAAACATTTTAATGTATTTTAATAACTTTATAAAAGTTTATTTTTATACCAGTGCTTGACGGGCACTCAGTCTCGAGGAGCCGACTTTTAAAAATGCCAACAGGCCTCGTTAGATGATGAGCTCCCCATGCACCACTCGGTGTCACACGTGGGCCTGTGTTCGGCGTGTCACACCTGCAGTGACACGCGCGTGTGGATTCACACCTGGAAGTGGCCTGTGTTAATCCATGTTGTACGTTCCTGCCATCTACTATGTTCTCGTTGCCCGAGAGACATTCTTCGAGTTCCCAGCCTGTCTCTTGTACATTGTCCTCTATCTGGCTGCTATATGCTGTTCACTTGTATCTGATTAACCGTGCTTGTTGTTTTCCAAGAGGGACGTTAATTATATTTTTAACTTCATATGCGATTATAATAAAAATGTATTCGTAAGTTGGCGTTTTATTGCTTTTGGGTAAATCATTTACTATGGGGACTCCTTCCAAGGCTTGCTGAGCATAGCTCTGATAGCTTCCAGTTTGTGGGACTTGGTGTGTTCTTGGCCTACACCAGTGGACACAGTGTGACATGCCTTGATTTGAGAGCCAAAGCTGAGTGTTACCTGCCTTTCTTTGAAAACCAGCCACTAGGAGGACCATTTGGAACAACACTGGTACTCGCAGGCAGGATGAAGTAATGTTCACAAAATCCAAATTATGTACACCTGCCTGTCACATCCGCTTTTGGTCCAAATACTTGTGAGGAGGTTCCCCTTCAGGAACTAGCTGGGGCAATTTCCTGATAGACTCCAATCCAGTGATGTGCCAGATTTGTTCCAGTGTTCTTCCTCAACAAAATACACAGGGTTTCTGGGGGAGACCCAAGACAAAGGGGGTTTGTGCTCAGCGATTTTATTGAACTGTCCAATAAATTAAAAACAAAAAAAAAATCCAGTATATACTGCGTTTATATGCCTTTGTGTATGTGCTATGTAAGAGAGAGACTGTCAAAGACTGACCAATTAAACTTCCATGGACAGTTTTTTCTGTTGGATAACCCATTTATCTGATGGACTTTTATTAATATGTAGAGGTGGTCCAGAAAGTACAAATCCAGGCCGCAACACAAGCACACATGTGATTCTGCTTTTCTGCTTGTAGAAAAAGGATATTAACAGCATGTTTGGGGAAAACTGACCTTTCTATACAACTTTCTGTATTAGATGTTAATGGAAGTTCCTGTCTGTTGGACAGTTGGTTTCTGATAGACAGGTTTTTCTAACACTGTAGGACCAAGACAAACTAACAGCCCCCCCACCCCCCGCTTTCGGGCTCAGAAGGGGGGAGATTGTTCTGACCGACCTCTGCCGGCATCGTCAAAATGTGCTCACTTTTTGAATCTCACACAGGAGCCTGCCAGGGTGCCATTGTTCAGTATTTTACGCTACCTGTGAAAAAGCTCACCATTGGTCACTTTAGAGGAGGTGCAGAATCTGTGAAATGTTAACATGGTGTTTTTTTTTTTTATTGGCACTGTCAGCAGGTAGAGTTCAGTGATACAGAAGTATGTTGCTCCTTGCTAGAGGGGGGGACAGAGAAGTTAGCCTCCCCCGTCCTCCAAAATCCAAATTTCTCTGCTCTTCTTTGATGGTCGACAGCTCCTCTCTGAGCTGTGGGTCTCATTGTGCAACCTCTCTGACCAACCCACTACGAACCCCTGTGCTGCTCCCCCTGGCATCACCACGGCAACCCATCCGCGGCCTCCATCGCGGAGCAGTGAGGGTCTCGGCACATTCTTCCTTCTTAGCTTGACGGCCTGTTGCGTGGAATGAGGGCGGGGTCACGACAGAGGGAATGGCGTGCTGATCGGTCTCTGGAGCTCCACCCACACACCTCGGAAAGCGCTGGCTTGGCCATCAGGGGGCAGTATCCTCACGGTGTACAGAACCCCGGGGCCACACAGCACGGCCCCGCCCCCACGGGCCTGCCACCCCGCCGGGGCCACCCCCGTTGTCTTTGACGGACTCGGGTTGGCTCTGGGCACGCTCCGGTTTGGCGCCGGAGGTGCAGGGCTGGGCGGACGCCTGCTGCACGGACATGGTGCGACGCAGGTGGGCTCGCTTGCGCAGGAAGTCGGGTTCAGCAGCCAGGCTTAGGGAGGACTCGCGGAGCACGGTGCATCCTGGGGGCTGGCTCTGCTTGGGGCGCGAGCGCTGCCTCAAACGCAGAGAGGTCAGGTGTGACGCATAACCCTCGCTCAGGAACTGGCCGCAGCCAGGGAGGTGTGGATGGGGAGGAGGGGAGGAGCCAGAGAGGGGTGGGGGGAGAAGGGAGGAGCCAGGGAGGGGGGGTACATAAAATGTTTTATCTACAGTTCTCTTTGATGCGGTCATTAACTTTGTTTCAAAGTCCACCCATAACTGTCCTTGCTACCTTATATACCTCATAAGTCTTCCAGCAGCAATGTTGTAGTGAGAAAGTGAACATTAACTCGCTTTCTTGTTTTAGATCATGTGTCGGGCTCTGCTAGCGTACCTGGCACTGGTTCAGGTGCTTCTTGGACGGCCTGCCCACGATATACATCTGAGCAGGACTCAGTCCCAGCATGTTGTAGACGGAGATGTCTTTCGTGGAGCCGTAGGCAGCACTGATTTTGATGTGGCACTGGGAAGGGCAGGAAATGGGTACCCATGAGCGACAGTGGCAAGCCTTCCAAGCTGTTATGGTGTAGGGGCTGTAGAGGTTAGTATTCAGCCTGACACTGGTGGGCAGACAGTGCTTAGCTATAAAGGCACAGTACCGTGCATTTATTGTTGACTGGTACCATGTCGTATGTGTTTGTCCACCTCGTGTACAGCAGTACCTCCTGAACCAGGTTCCGGAGGAAGATGGCTTTCTGACGTAAGGGGTCATGCACCAGTCCCTCAGAGAAGAAGACAGCTCCCTGGGGGAAGTTGTGCTGGAATAGCCAGGAGACCACCCTCTGCTTCTGCATGTCCGGGCGGCCCGTGATGTAGAGGATCAGGTAGCCCAGGTCTTGCCAGTGCCTGCACACACACACACACGCTCATACCCTGAGCTCTATTTGTGTTGTGTCCTGTGTCATACACGCCGCTGGCTTTACCTGACCACATCAACGGCGCCAGGCCGGACCTTGGGGTCGCTACCCATGAGGGAGACGCTAGCAGCGAAGGAGCCGTCGATGCTGAACACCACGCACTCCATTCCCCGGGGCAGCACTGTCAAGCACGCCTCTGCGCGAGTCTGGTCACCCCTGGGGCAGGCGTAAGGGGGAAACGGAGGCATTGGAAGGGTCATATAGTCCATCTGGGGTTAGAGGTCAAGGAGACTGGACTGTGTAATGTGAAGCAAACTCAGGTATGAATGCTAAAGATTAGACTGCCCCTGGTGAGCTAATGATTTAACATCAGTGTTCTCAGCTTCATATCTGCTCACTTGACCACCATCCTGATGGGGTAGACGCCCACGCCAAGCTTCTTCTCCAGAGGGATGGTGTAGGTCACCCTTCCGCTGCTGTTGGTCACCTCTGTGTCGAAGTGCACCCAGCGTCCCGACGGGGGCTGTGTCACCAGGTACACGTCCACCTGGGGGAACGCAGGGGGAGGCGGCTTTACAGTCTGCCCCCGGCTTTGCTTGGGTTACGCTC
>JAODKN010000039.1:10803302-10814121 GCA_026774425.1 Petrocephalus zakoni | reverse complement strand
AGCGAAATTGGAGCGGGACAGAGCGACCGCTCCAGCCTTAATTTAAAAAACCGCTCCGCGCTCTGACCAAATTCCGCTCCTCGCTCACGCTCCGCTCACATGCTCTGCTATGGATCCTACCTTTTCTCCTGCAAGCGTCACCATGTCCAGGGGTCCGTACATGAAGCGGCCCATCAACACTTGGGGCCCGTCCTCGGTCCCAATGACGTCGTTCACTCTGTGGTTAGCCGTCATATTCTGTAATCAAGGGCCCAGCAGGCCGTAAGACCTAACCCACAGTACTGAAAGTGCTCACAGTGCTTGCAGTGCTCGTGGTTGGAATCTTGGAGGTATGTCTACACTGAACCAGTAGGTGGAACCGTACTGCTGTTCAGCCCAGTGTCACATGGACCCCAGTTCCATAGGCCCTTCTAACACTGATGCACAGCAATATTAAATGGCCAAACGTGTGTATTCATTACATGTTTATATGGCCACGGTAGTTCAAATGAGGACGGGTACGCGTTGTTTTGCTGCAGTCTGAGACCTAACCACACTTTCCTGACACACACACCGCAGTGATTGGAACTGCACATTTGTCCTGTGTGAGTCAGACGTATTGGGTGACAGAGATAAGCCTAGGTATGTTTGACAGAGTAATAGCTCTGTAGAAGGTCTGCATAAACATTTAGCAGAAGTCAGGAATTTTAAATATGCAAACGAATGTCATTTGTCTAACAGAATATCCTATGGGGATATCTGCTAATGAAAGTCAAGGATCATCCTACAGCAGGGTCATTAAAATCAAGGTGTGAGCACTGCTGATTTTCCAGCCTTCCTTTACCTGTGAGCCAGGTGTGAAGCCTCCAGCCAATCAGAATCAATTATTAAATTAAAACTAACTGCCGGGGGAGAACTGAAAACAAGGCCTGGATTTGTAATCAGGGGGCAGATTTGAGGATCCCTGTTGTATAGGGTTACATGTTAAGGTGGCAGGTGGAAATTTCAGGTCCAGAAAGTAAAGATCCAGACCTTGATTTTGTTTCAACCAACCACTTACGTACTCTGTGACTCTGCATAGTCAACTGGTTGGTTGTAACAAAATCACACCATGGACTGTTAATGAAAGTTCATCAGGTAACTGGATTATCCTAATGAAAAAAACCTACTTGTGGAAATTTAATGGCTGATGGGATCCCCATGGCGGCCATGCTTTTACCCGTAGCTTGACGTGCGTCCGCCTGCGAAGCCACTTTTCACGCGGGCCTGATGAGAAGAGGGCGGAGTCTGGGCCGTCTACTTCCTGGCTGTTTAGGCAGTCGCACCACATCACCTGATGGCAGATCAGACAGTTAAGGCCCTTTGAATGGAGACCAGCTTCCCCTAACTAACTACACTGTAGAGTTAAGTTATGCAGAAGGTCACATGTGACCTGCATCATTGCAGGCATCAGTCTGCTGGGGTGGACTGGGGTGATGGGGTTTAGCTCAATGCTGCATGAGTCTAGGGGGGTGACTCGGGTGTTGACCCTTAAACACTCCCATAAATCAGCCGGGATCGTTAGTGGCTCTGAATAAAGACATCAGTTAGATGATAATGACAATATTAGTAAGCTTGTGCTGGGAGTCCCCAGGGGAAGGCCAGGGGGTTGGGACAAGTGGGAGTCATGATGGAAAACAACTGTAATCGGCATGAAACAGGTCCAGGAAACAGCTGAGCCGGAGGAAGAGAAGCACCAAACTGACAGCGGCAATTGCTGAAGAGTAATTGTGAATTCAGTTAGCCCCCCCCCCCCCACACACACACACACACATGCATGCTGTGGATCATCTCTCAACCATTTCCTTTGGGGCACAGCTGCCACCTCAACTCACCTCCACTCCCCCAGCTTGGCATGGTGGGGGTAGAGGGCACAAGCTGGGGGCAGAGAAAAGATCAGGCATGACGGGGATGAGGTGTCAGGGGCCACAGGGACCCGAGGCCAGGTCGCCATGGAAAGCTCACGGTGACCAGGGGACCAACGCCAAGCACTCAAACTGCCTATCCTAACTCCTACCTGAAGCATACAGCATCACCTCTCCGGCCTTTGCCAGTGTGTCAAGCCACTCTGAGGTCAGGAACAATGGGGTTCATGCGGATGGCTGACCAATCACAGTCCACATCAGGTATACTGTGTCTGTATGGGTGCTCAGGAAGTTCACCTGCTGCAGCAGGAAGGATGCCAGGTCAGTAGACTCCCAATAAGAGCTATGGAAGAGCTGGGGCAGTGCAGCAGCAGGGAAGGCAGACAGCATGTCTGGGCAGTGGAGGGCATAGTCCAGCCGCTTGGAACCCCACCATATAGCAGAGACTGAAGGAGAAGGGAGGTGGAACAATGAATAGGCATGTAAGAGTGAGAGCACCATCTGCTGGACAGGCTGATCAATGACACCTCACTCACTCTCATCTACAATGTCCTCTGGCTGGCTTGCATTGTGCCCCAAAGGCTCATGGTCGTTGCTGGTGAGACCAGTCCGCTGCTCTGGGGTCTCGGCAGGAGTGGGCTGAGCTTCAGTGAACACTGCAGGGTTGCTGTGAATGGCATCAGCTGGACAGGGAAGGAGGAACGAGGAGGGAGCAGCAGATCTCAGAGTGTTGCCATAAATGGGCCTGCTGTTCGTGATATAGGCCAGCAGTTAGGAAGTTGGACTGGTTTTGGTGGGCGCTCTTATTGTGCTTCATGTGTGAGAGATTCAGCTGCTAGCTTGCTGATTAGCCCTCAAGGCTTAGCCTGCTTTTGTCTGCAAATATCCTGCAATGTCCCCAAAGTGTCATGGATAGTGGTCTGGGAATTGCCAGGATTTAATGTGGCACTGGGATGGGTATGCCAGGTGAATGAATGCATCTCGGATCAGATCACATCACGAAGTAGCAGATGACGTCACCTCCAGCCCAGAGTCCAAGGGGACAAGTCACCACGCGGGGAATTTGACTTTCAAAAGAAATCTGGCAACTTGTAATGATGAGCGACAGAGCAAAACTTCACTACTGTAATTAAAGATCATTAGAAGCCATTCCACACACCTCCTCCTCTCTCCTTCTCTTGCCCTCCCATCCTTTTCCTTCTCCTCTTCCCTTTCTCCCTCTGTCTTTGCAATAACCTACTGCTGCAACGTCAGATAATCAAATGACTTAATGGGTCATTTACTGCATCGATTTAAATTCATCACGCTCAGTGTGCACACCTCCTCCCTTATGCTCTTCTAGATTCCTCATCTTTTTCATTGACTGGTAAATAATGCCTGAGACCTTGCAGACCTACAATGGCCTTTCTGGGTGGGGGGCGAGTAGGGCAGAGCTGCCAATCAATGTGGCCAAACGTTACCATTACTCTAGTCATGCTAAATAATTCACAGTTGTGATGTTATAAACATGGGTAACATTTCACTTGAAGCTCTCATCTATAATGACCTATAGATACCTTTCTAATGCATTATAATAGTCAGTATAAGAATTAATAACCCAATACAGTATCTTTTATGGACAGTCATAAGGCATTATAGTGTTAATTATGATATTCCAATAGCTCTCCCGTATAATGCACTACGGATACCCTCATAATGCATTACAATGGTTGGTATAAGACTTAAGGATGCTTTGAACTGCATCATTAAGGTATCTATATATGCATAATTAACATGACTATAATGTATTATGCCTTTTTATAAATTTTTATAGCCATGTTTATAATGCTTCATGAATCCATTAATATGTGTTGAATGATATGAATGTGTTCATGCATTCTTGTAGACATGGCATTCATAGAAAGTGAAATGTTTCATGAGATCTAGAGTACTGAGTGAACTGCTGAAGGCATAACTGGGGTAATAGGTAGGCTAAGTTAATGTAAGGTACCTCGGGGTGTGATAAATACTAGTGAGGGGCTAGTGAGTCGAGCCCTCCGTACCAGTGCGTGGGTGTGCCTTACCCAAGAGCACGGAGGGGCCATGACCCACCAGGTCAGACTGGTAGAGGGGCATGGTGAAGGGGGGTAGGCGCTGGAACCGGGGCTGTAGCAGTGGCTCCAGGCGGGAGGCAGAGGGGTCCGAGGGGTAGAAGATGTTGTAGATCTGGGAGCAGGCTGGCCGGAGGTGGGAGACTGGGGGTGTTGATTGAGAGGACACTATGTGAGCATTACATAGCAGAGGTAGAAAGTTCAGGTCCAGAAAGTAAAAATCCAGACCAAGATTTTGTTTCAATAAACCAATTCTCTGTGACTATGTACTCTTTATACTCAACTGGTTGGTTGAAACAAAATCTTGGTCTGGTATTTTTCTTTGTGAACCTGTCTGAACTGAGAATCAGTGGCCCAGTAAGACCCACCTTGGCCTTCAGGGAGCACGCTCCTCCTCATGGCCAGCACCAGCCCCAATGGGCAGCCCAGGAGGAAGCAGCTGGACACCTGGAACTCCAGGCGCCCAGGGCTAGAGCGGCTGTCCTGGACCAGGCCGTCCTCCCCCTGTAGCGGGTCGCTGGGCAGAGAGACCACACAGGAGGATTAAGCTGGACACTCACACTGCACATTTAGGAACCAGACAGGTGCTTAGAACTGAACACACACTGAACAAAGAGTGGCCCCACAGATGCTTAGAGATGAATATCCAGACCCAGAACAGAGACAGCCCACACAAGTGCTTAAAGCTCAAGCCTCGTACACATACACACACCCCCTGTTACACAAACACAGATATTCTGTTATTAATGCCCAGATAAATAGATACGCACAGCTGCTTGGGGGTGCACACTCTCAGAGAGAGAGAGGGGGGGGGCCTTGTGCATCACAGGGCTATTTTTAGCCTGCAGACAGCAGCCTGGCAGATGGATCCTGCTGCAGAATATTGATGGAGGCAAAAGTAAGATGAAGCGACTGTAGGCATGAGAGGTGTACAAGCTCGCCATCACTCAGCGTAACTTCCTGTTTTCATGAAGCGACACCAGCTTCATTCACAAATACACTGCATTAAAGCACACTGTGAGACATCCAGTGCTGATAATACACTAAAACAACACACCAGGACAATGCATTAATTCACATAACACTGAATTTATTCACACACCAATGCCCAGCATCCACCGTGAAATGCACAGCATGAAAAATACATTAATTCAGCAGCATAAAATTGCATTAAAAATACACAGCCTGCCTAATATATAGTGTCGATCACACTGCATACACTGCATTAATAAAACACTCCACACTGCATTCGTTCACACGCCTATTGAAGTAATCAGCAGGACAAATTCTAGGACATATATGTTTCTACAACTGTGATGCTCAGAAGTAAAAAGCTAAATATTCTGGTCGGCCGACGGAGCGGAATGCTGTGGAAACAACATCATTGTTTCCTCCGTCCGGGCATGTAGCGGAAATGAAGAGGTGGACCTGCATCATCAGTCATTAATTCTTTTGCGGTAACCGCTTTGGAGAGCCTGCATCTCCGGCCCAGGGAGCTTGACAGCAGCCTTACGCAAACCGCTATGTGGATGCATGATGAGAGGTGCCATAGCTAACCACTACAGCCAATCACAAGCTGCTGGCACTCAAGTGCCTTTCCTTATCAGGTCACTGGTTTGTGTCCAGAAGCAAGTTTGTTAGAAACAGGAAACTAGGATCTTTGTTTTGTTATTTTGTAACATTTAATTTGTTTTTGTCTTCGTAACTTATTTTCTTGTTTTTGTCACCTACAGCTCAGTCTAGGACGCAGCTTAGATGCGGCCTGGGGCAATTTTAGGATTTTTTTGTTTTTATAGTGAGGGGCATAATACGGGCCCAAATTCATATAGAGGCCAACCTTATCTGTAGCCAATTATATGATTAGAATCTATGAGTGACAGAGGAGGGAGCACTCTTAGGGCCAATCAGCTTTCAGCTTGGGCCAACCCCTGTGGCCCCACCCCTGGATGTGGCCCATTGTAGCCATACACCCAGACATCCATATGGACTGCTGCAGAGTGCCACCTAGTTGGCCAGGTGGTCATTTGTGTTTACTTGCGTTGACCTGACGTGGGGGGGGGGGTGTATGCATTTCAGTAAGGTCACGGTAGAGTTTCTTTTTGTAAGAAAGAGAGGATGCTGAATAATAGTCCCACAATGTGGAAAAATTTGAGCCCGTGCTGTGGCCCCCACTCCCTCATACACATGGCTCTGGCATTAAAGCAGAAGAGTGCTGATATTCTGTATGAGAAGCCAGAGCTGCTCCCTTCCAGAAGCATCATTTGTCAGTCGTGTGGGGGGGTCAGGCCAGTGTCAGGAGGACAGCAGTGAGAGCTGCAGTGGGATCAGGGCGGCACCAAGGTACTTCTGTGCAGGGAAGCCACTGCAGATGGTTCCGAATCCACCGGTATTCAGATATTCAGTCAGCCGGACCTCCCCCCCTCCCCGACCTCGTGTCTGACTTCTGTGTGTTCGTGACCCGTGTCTGTGGGAGTGGGTCGGTGTTCTGATTAGGGGGGGCCCGGGAGGCATGGCCTACGAAGCTGTGTCCAGTGAGCTCTGTCCTGTAGGAGGTGTGCACATGGTCTTTTCCTCCAAAATGCTGTTCCTCGATTTTCCTCTTTTGTTAATCCCTCCTTTCACCCCCCCCGGTACCTGCTGAAGAAACCCCCTCGGCCACCATTGGGCTCCCCGTCGTATGAGTCGCTCTGCTTCCTGCGGAGGGTCCTGCGGGGGGCCGAGACGTCGACGTTGCTCTTACTGAGTCGCTTGCTGGAGCCCAGACTGGGGCTGGCACCCCCCAGAAGGCCGGCTGTATCCTTAGGAGAGGCAGGTAGATTAAGCAGAGCTGGGAGGGAGCAAAAACCTGGACTGGATCGGAAAACATGGCAAGGGTGCGGTTTCTACAGCAGCCTACCTTTATGCTCTCCATGCTGTTGTTCCTGCTACAGTCACCATCCGTCCCTTGGGGGGATCCACTGCGAAGGCACAGTGCATCAAAGCACAGCACCCCTCCCACGCAGTCCCCCATGAGGCATACCTGGGGCGGCGGGGGGCGGCAGGCAGTCACATGTGACTGGCCTGTTGGACATCCTACACGATGGTGCCAACAGCCAGTACGTAAATGATTATATCTGCTATCCAGATATAACCCCATATTAAACTGACACCCTGAATACATCCCCACCCCCCCACATTAAATCTGCGGCATGAGCGACTGGACTTTACTCCACGTAGAGCCTGTTATATGGCACACATTGCACTGTAGATCAGGGTTTTTCAAACGTTTCGATAAAAATCCCACGTCAGATTTTGGTTCAAGTCTAAGGTTCTAAACAATTTTTGATAACAAAGCAGCATTTTGTCATTTAGTTTGGGCTAAATGTAAGTCAACGAAGATAAAGGCCATTTAAATTGGGGTACCTTAAATCTTTTTAAATCTTAAAGCTTTTTGAGACTGGTCCCTGGTACTGCTTAATGGCTTTCCAACTTTAATAATTCAGGTCTGACCTCTAAGGTAAATGGATTGCAGCATAATTACTCTGAAGTCACATCACTGTATCCAAATGTATTGATTGTACAGTTCCCTTCCATGCCAAACTTCTGTGCTGATTTCTGTACTTCTGTACTGTCTTACGCCACCAAAGAAGCTGTCAGCTGAATCCCATTGTCTCTGTCTTAATGTCGTGTCTATATTATGTTTGTCTTAGAATTTATTTTCTATTTCTGATTTGCACTATAATCAACGAGAACTGTATTTTAGTGTAAGACTCCGTGCATCATTAACCCAAAGCTGACAATTAAAAATGTTTTAATTTTTTTTTTTATTTTACCAAACAAACTTAAAACAATCTCATTCGGACAGGTTAAGTAAGATTAATTTACATTTTACAGAAATATCGCCTTGTAGCATTACACAAGAATGCAGGGCATTTCTATAATGTGTAACATTTGGACATATATTTGGTCAAAAATCATCTGCTGCCATCACTGGTGAATGGTTACAGCTCTTTACCTGACCAGTGAACCCACGGCCATCCTCGGACTGCAGGAAGCTGCGGTAGACGCGGTTGGCACGGGCGATGAGAGTGGCCACGGCGTCCCGGTAGCTTGGGGCAGCGACAGCCAGCAGGGGGAGTGCGGCCAGGGGCAGGTGGTCCACGCTGCTGGACACACAGCTCTCCTCACAGCTGTAAGGGTTCAGGCTGCGGGCAAGAAATAGGATCTGCCTCGTCAGCCATCGGCCAATAGGCTCCATAAAGCGAGTGGCGAATGAACCTGGAACTGGCAGTCACTCATAGGTCCATTTCTCAGAATGGGCACAGCCAAGGGACTCTATATGTATTCATGCAATGATGGGGAAACTGTCTGAGCACTGTCCAAAGTTTCAGCTTTCCGATCACGCTCACCCGAAAATTCATGGAAACTGCTACAGTCAAAGTTACAGGTATGTTAATGAATACAGCTAGAGGCTGTACCCATGACATTGTGCCTTCCGGCTCAGTGTTCTGCCAAATTCAAACCACTTCTGCTCTGAGCTCACTGTGACTGACAACTACCTGGCCCTGCCCACTTTTGCTATCAGACCGCCCCTTTCCACACTGGCTCCACCCCCATTCAATCGAACAATTCCTTCCCATTGGCCCTCCACCACTCACTTGGAGATGAGGGAGAAAGCTTCAGTGCACACGGGAGGGCAGGGCACCAGGCGGACCTGCATGTGCTGGGGGGCGCCGGCCCGTAAGTGTGCCCGCGCCATGCAGTCTAAGCCCTCTGCCAGCGTGGCCACGTCCCCCGCTTTGGCACCCGCATCACCGCCCCCGGGGTCCAGGGCATGGCTGCCATGCACCACCAGAATCAGTATGCGGGCCTTGCATTTCCTCTGGGGGGGAAGGGGGAAACGTCAGTGGCCAGGACGCTATTGGATAGATCGATGGATGGATGGAGTGCCAAAATGTACAGTACAAACAGTTTGTGGTCTGGTATAATATACAGCTTTGGAAAAATTAGGAGACCACTCTATATTTTTTAAAATATCTGCATTTTTAAATCCTGGTTTAATCCTGGTTCTGCTGGCAGAAGGCTACGCTGAGCAGCAGACTGCTTCCAGACCGAAAGCTTCTAAGACAGCAGTACACAAGAATAAGGTGAAGCAGGAGACACTGAGAAGGACCAGAAACCAGCCAGGCAGAGGGGGGAAGTGACTTTCTAATGCCAGAGATGGCCGTCACCTTATCCGGCAGTGCCTCATGAATCGAAGGATGACATCAAGTGACCTTCATCAGGAATGGGACACATCAAGTGTGCACAGTTAGGGCAGTTCTTAGCAGGCTCCTAGAAGCAGGTCTGAAGTCCCATGAACCACGGAAGAAGCCCTTCATTAATGAAAAGCAGGGAAAAGCCAGACTGGAGTTTGCAAAAAAACTCATAAGCATACCCATAAATTGAGAAAGGAGTGAAAGTAAATGTTTTGCTTTGGTCTCTTAATTTTGTCCAGAGATGTACTTACCTATAGCATGCAAACAAAATGGCAAAATGTCACACACAAAACCTACCTGTAGGATCTCCTGGCCATCCACACTGCTCTGGGAGTGCTGAAGCGGACTTTCTGAGAAGGGGGGGGGGTTTGTGGCAGGTAGAAAGAGAGGGAGCGAAAATGATTCTGGCTTTTTCGGAGCACAGCTTGACCAGTGAGTCTCATGCATCTCATTACATTACAAAATTAAGCCCTCTTCAAAACTGAATTTCAATCTGAATTTGAATTTGAAAGGCAGAGAGACTGAGAGAGTGGGAGGCTGGATTTGGGCAGAGAGCCAGTCCCATTTGCCTGTCTCCTAGTTCCTGACTCTTTGATTCAGACCCCGGAAGCGGTGCTGGGGCAGGGAGGGCCTCGCACTGCCTGGAAGTTCCGATCCCTGGAAGGGCCGCTGAACTTGGCGCTCACCCTGACAGCTCCGTAAACAGCAACCAGTCTGCATGAATGACACCTGAACTGTGGGTTTGTGACTTTGGCAAAAAAAACAAACATTTTGTCTCTACCGATGGGACGGGCTCCGAGAGGCCCAAAGAGAAGCAGCCTCATTCCGCCGCCAGCGTTTCACACTCTTGTGCTCTTCACACTGACTGATGGGTCAGTGCACAGTTGCAGCCCTTTGCTGTGTGCTACGTCTTTCCCATTTACTTTGGCAAGGCAGAAACCCAGCAGCTCTGACAGCCTTCCAGTGACGGCCCTTATCTGCCCGCTACAGTCGCGCATTTGTGAAAGCGCCATGGCGGTAACCCTGAGCGAGTGTGTGCCAGCGCGCTCATCAGCCTCCAGGGGGCAGCGGAGTGTTTGGCAGCTTTTGTTTGCGGGGGCTCGGCCCTGGAGCTGTAGGAACTGCACTGTGCCGCACAGCGAGCTCTGCTAGCAAAGTGTGCCCATCATGTTTTGTTAAAAGAGAATAGAATGTAATAACAGAGGAAAATTGGAAACTTTTGGGTGCCAAAAACCTCGAAGCCTAGAGGGCGCCACTGTGCTATCTTCCACCCTGCTCTTTGGCATCAAAAAGCTCTTCATCCACAAAAGACTTACTCTCACGTGCCATTGCTGTTAATGTGGGCAGGGTCTTACACTCCATCACCATTAATGTGGGCGGGGTCTCACATGCCATCACCATTAATGTGGGCAGGGTCTTACACTCCATCACCATTAATGTGGGCAGGGTCTTACACTCCATCACCATTAATGTGGGCGGGGTCTCACATGCCATCACCATTAATGTGGGCAGGGTCTTACACTCCATCACCATTAATGTGGGCAGGGTCTTACACTCCATCACCATTAATGTGGGCGGGGTCTCACATGCCATCACCATTAATGTGGGC
>JAODKN010000039.1:10784707-10796224 GCA_026774425.1 Petrocephalus zakoni | reverse complement strand
GGAATATCGGATTTTAAAACCAACAAATATTTGTATCGGTATCGGCCTCCAAAATCCTTTATCGGTCGGGCTCTAGTTTTTAGCACTCATTACCAGTAAGGCTTCACGCTGTTGGGCAATTTGGGGCCCCCGCTCCGCATTTCCAGTGGAACTCCACACCATCCAATCTGCTCCCACGTTACCAGAAAGGTCACACACTGTCCAGGCTCCCCTCACACTCCCAATAAAACTCCATACAGGAAATAGCCACGCTCCATCTGCTCATCCAAGGGGCTATTATTTTCTTTATTTTACCTTTTCCTTTGTGCTGGTTCAAAAAAAGAATGTTCTCATTTATTCTCCATACCTAAATATACACATTTGTCCTTGGGGACGCCTTGGGGGTTTTTTTTGCATCTGTTTGACGTGAGTCTCTTGATGGGGGTTGTTTGCAGTAAGCAGCGGGTCAGAAGCACCTGGAGCTGCAGTTCTCACTTTTAGCGTTAAGCACAAAGTGCTGTACCACCAGCTGCTGTGCATGTATACTACTGCTCGTTCGACTAAAGAAAGACATGTGAAAGTGGAGAAAAATGAATGAGGTACTTAGTTATAAATTGGTCTATTATTCATCCATTAAGCTCAGCCAGTTCAACCCGTCTACCACCAGTGTATGAGCTGGAGCCATACTGAATGGTTTTGTTTTCCATTTACAGATGAGTCTCAACTTACAATGGGGTTATGTTCTGATGAATCCATTGTAAGTAGAAAATATCATAAGTAAAACATGATTATGACATGATACATTAGTGGCCAAAACTGTAGAAACCCTTAGCATTAAATTTTAAACTAACTACATGAATATTGGGGGTAATGTTTATGAACAATCAAAGAAGGTTACAAATATCATATACTGGATAATTAAATGAGTAACTGGAGTAACTGTTTCACATTCAGGTGATGAGATGTGTGCAGCCATCACCGAGCAAGTTATGCGGCATGGAAGTAGGCGATGATGGTCGAAACTTTACTGTGAGATCGAGGCAGACCGGGGCAAATAACCCACCAGGAACAGCGGTGCCTGTCTGGCCCTGTCACATTCGCTTTTCCCCATTTGTCCAGCAGGTGGCACTGGTCATCTTGTTCCCCGCATCTTATAGCCCTAGTCTCGATGTATTTCCCTGCTCCCTGGGCTGCCGCCTGGCTCAGTGGGTTGAGTGAACGGGTCAGAAGCTGACACCCTTTGCTTTTTGTCCTCTGCCTGTAGTGATTGGTTAGTTAAGTTATGGTTTTCACATTATTGGTTATCATGTCCTGTTAGTGGTGTACTTAAGTGCCTGCTTTTGCTCTCTTCCCCGTTGGTTTGTTGTGGCTGAATCCCTGTGTGGCTGTTTCCCTGTGTAGCTTTGTGTTTGTTAATTGTAGTCCTGATAAGTATTCCCTGTTAATTATTGTAGTTTTCCCACATTTCTCCCGGCCTTCGCTTCTGTTTAAATCACTTTTGTTTTGACCCCTCGTGGTGCCTTTATTTTTGAGTTTGCACTTTGTATTTCCTTTTGTCAGTAAATCCTTTTTCATTGGCGCATGCTCTGTGCATTGTCCCTCTCTTGCCCACCTTCGCAATGCCCTACCGTAACACACAAGGCTCTCAGTCCTCACCGCCACTAGGGGTGCTGGATTTCGTCAAATCTGAAATTAATCATTTAATTTAACCAGTTATTTAGTTAGTAATAAAAGTTTCCCTACCTGCTGTTTTAGGTATCTTAAGTGGTAAGAAGACTGTGTCATAATCATACTTATTAATCATCAATAAGCATTTCGCAGGAGCCGAATCAGGGCAGGGGAGGCTGTGATTAGGACCTCTTCAGGGCTAATAGGGTCAGGGAGGGATGGGCTCACAGAGCAAACTCAAAAAGGTCACTGCCATCTCAGCAGGGAAAGCAAATGTGCCCTAGCAAGGCGGCTGAATCAGATGCTGCCTGGGTATGCAGAATGGGCCTGCTCGCTTATGTGGGTGGACTTGACTCAAAAAAACAAAGAAAACAGTTTTTTTTTACACTTCGAGATTTATGAGAAACTGTGAAATTAGCCAGTCTGCCAAACTCCAGTAGGCAGAGTGTCCCTCCTGCCACCCAAATTCCTAAGCAAAGCAACGCATCACTTAGCATCATTGTCACATTTATATTAAACCACGCAATTTACTATTTTATGCAGCCAGGCCCCTCCAAGGCCACGCCGTCTCCCGATCTGCTATCAAAGCCAGAGTTTACCCTCTAAATGCCTTTGTCAATACATGAGGCTGCCACTCGGCTTCCGTGGTGCGCCTGCCGCTCTGCAGCTTCGGAACCTGTTGAGCAGGCAGGGGGTGAAGGCTACAAAGACTGAACAGCATAAATATGTATTGCTACGCCCTACTCCATCCTCTTTTTACATTCATTGCTGCATCCCCCTTTCACTCTCCTTCTCTCTCTCCCCCTGTCTCAGCTGCTCTCTCTCACACAAGTCTGAAGACTGCAGAGAGCTGGCAGGCTGGACTATGACAGCGTAGCAATCCCATCCAAAATGCCACTGACCTCATCGCCAGCAAAAAGGACAGAGGAGAAGCAGCTCACTGCACAATCATACGAGTGTCAGGGCATTCTGCTCAGGAGGGTGACTCCTCCCAGTGCTGTGAAACTGTCACACTGTCAAAAAAGCACCAGCTTACTGAATGCGTCTACTCAACAAGCCCATCTCCTGCACAGGCTGCACCAGTCCTTCTTTGGCGTTTGGCGTCTCAGCTGAAGGAACAGACTAGCGTTACGTCGCACTGCTCACTGGCACAGCAGAGACCGCTGCCCAGAGTGACTCATGGCTTACATAGTTTATGCCGTGACTGTCTGCAGAGTGACTCAAGAATCGTGCTGGGAATAACAACCTGGCAGTAATTTCATTATCCATGTTCACCTCTTTGAGTTTTTCTCTTTAGAGTTTTGTGGGGGGAACAAAAACACTAGCGGCTTTAAATTATCCGTGTGGAGCAGACGAACGATTATGACATCATAAAAAAGTGCTATCGTTACCACAGGACACTGCCACCTACCTCGAGTGCGACCTTGATGCCCCAGGGTCTCGATCTGCTCCACCAGGTCATTAGAGTTCCACTGACTCATGCCCAGGAGGATGGCACTCTTTCCCTCCACCATTTCTGCCATGAAACAAGAGGAGAGATGACAGGGTAAGGTGACAGTTATGGGCTGTAGGATGGCGTGGGCTGCGAAGAAGCGTGGGCTATAGGAAATAACAGAATCTCTCGTCTGTTTCTGCTCTCTCATCTGCTATAGGGAGCATGGAAATGAGCCACAAGAATCATCTTTGATCTTTGACCTTGATAATCTAAATTCCACAGGAAAAAAAACAAGTGTGTTATGTAACAACTGACACACACATGTACGTACAGGCTGTATATGCACATACGGGCCTAGGCTGATTTGTTTGAACAGGAGCCAGACTTTAGAAGGAAATACCTGGACACTCACACTAAAGCACACGAAAGCTGAAATATAAATGAAAGTGCTGAGACTCATGTAAGTGGAGGATAAAATGTGGAGGAGAGAGAGAAATCCAACCGTGTAAGCTAGTACAGACTAAACAGCTACTCCTGGGCTGCGGCAGACGGCGTCACGGGAGCCGAGATCTCAAACAACTGCAACCTAACGACTTAAGAGACTGAATACAGACACTCAGTCCATCCGGGACAGCATCCAGAGAGATACGCAGGAATGCCAAGAACAGGGGATGAGAAAACGTAGCCTTGACTATCTGTCAGGGATGCCTTAATGCACAGGTTTACCCAGGCTGGAAGGCAGAGGCCTCCTCTAAATTGAGGTCTCACAATTTTAACCCCCCCCACTGTCACCACCTTTAACTTGCCACACGTACCCGGTTGGCAGCGTTTACTGCCCCCCCCCGCCTGGGTTTCCATATGGCACATGGCTTTAGCACCATGCCAACACCCCCACCTCCAATACCCACGGCAAGTATTCCCTAATTCAGCAAATTTCTGCTTCTCTGGTCCTTTGAGCCATAAAGTTACCCCGCTGGTGTGTCGGATGAGACTACAGAGTAAAAGCAAATGAACAAAACAGCCACTTCAACAATCATCACTGTCATGCTCCATATATTAACAATAACTAAAAACCTTTTAAATCAATTGAAGAGCACATTTCCAAAACCTGCGCTGTCCATGGATATTTAGCGAGAGTTCTTCATCGGGTCACATGTAGACTGAATGAGATTTAGTTCCCGATATGGTGACATACAGCGAGGAAGCCTGACTTTAGGTCATTGGCAGTTCAAAAACAACAGCAAATAGACTGGGCGAGTTCTGGAAACTTGCTCCTTAATTTACACATCTAGTTGTCTGCTCTCCGTGGTGTAGTATAATTAAGATGGTTTGTCTTTGCCTGTTCATCACTTTGGGGTGGTTTTTAAAACCTGTCTCACCTTTCGATTGCCCCTTATAAAACATTTGTACTCTGTTAAGCCCAGTGCAGTGAACCTCGGCTCTGATGCACTGTGGAAGCTCTCCACCTCACGCGAGGGAGACAGCGAGAGAGACAGAGACATCAGAAATGTAACGTTGCCTGGCCAGCAGCCTCATGTAACATGAAATGACATTTGGCATTAAATACTTTCACACGAATAACTTTAATTACTGGGTTTCAGTCCAGTCTCTCAGCCAGCATATAATTAAGCTTCCCATCTCAGTGTAACAGCAGATATATACAGCCCATACAGATGTATAATATATAAAACCGTGCTCCGTGCCTGACAGGCATATTTAAATTGCTTAACCAGCACTGGAAAACATCCACATTTCCACCCCTGTATCAGCAGCGCTGAATCACACAATGTGTCAGCCTGTGAGCTGATTCTGCCCGTCTGGATAGAAGGTGTTTGCTAAGCATTCAGTCTGTGTATCATATGTATGATGCGTGGTACCACTGCTCCAGCACTCCTGCCGCTGGGGAGGACGGCACTTTGAAGAGGATCCCTTCATGTTTACGTAGAACAAGCTACAGCAACGGCCCCTTACTCAGTCAACTGCAGATTTTGCTCAAGAAGTTTAGGTTGGGTTCATTTCTCAAAGGAACTGCACTGGGGCCCTCCTGGGGCAACCATTCAAGCTCATTGCACATCTCACACTATATAATGACATCACAATACTGTGACAGGTCAAAGGTCACAACAAGACAAAGTTGCGGAGATTGAATATGTACATGGTCTGAAAGGCAAGTGAGCAAAACTGCATTCATTATACAGAGTGAAGGCGGAAATCTGTATGAACAAAGACAAACTTTGTGTAAGCTGGGCATGCACAAGGCTTCAGACAGCCGCCCACAGACCCGCAGATGTCTGGGTAGCTGAATTAATCAACGAGCTCTGTCATGTTTCGAGAATATGTGGAATGAAAATTAATAAGCAGGGCTTTTCGCTCTGCGTGTTGAGATCTCGCAGTGCGATTTCAATCACCCTCCACGCTGAAGTGTGCACGTGACATTCCCTCTACGAGTGAAATAACAGCGCTAAGTGGAAAATTGAGGAGCGAGGGGGAACAAGATCTATGGGACATTTTATGGTGTTCTGAATCCTCTCCTCTCCAGGATTTCCTCCCCTTTGATGTCCTGATTAAATGAGGAAAGGTAAAGATTGTAGACAGCTATGGTTTGGGGATGAAACTAGTATGTCAACGAAAAGTCAGCTTGTCCTGGCTCACTGTGCCGATAGGGCTCACACATTTCTTTGTCATTTACGTGACTGTACTATCCAGTCCAACTGTGCCGTTCTGCCTGATAATCCACAATGTACCCCTCATTCCGTGCCACGGTGAAAAAGAGCTGCTGTGTCATTCTGGAGTGGTGTAGTCTTTCTAGTTAGATGCATAGTTAGCTTCCTGAATATTTCAGTAATTGCATGATGACATTCCATGAGGCCACCTGTTCACAGAAATGTTCCACATACTTAATGGCGTGACATGGCTGTCTCACATTATAAGTTATTATTATGACATAGGAAAGGTGACCCAATTTAATTTGTATATTATTATGGTCACAAATAAGCTGCTGTGGCTTTCCAGCAACTTTGATGCGTGTCTCCCAAAAACTCCCAAAACACAATTGCCCTTCCATGTCAAAAAAAGAAATTATGTGCCAAAAAAAGAAATTACGTGCATACTAATTGTAGTTCCTTGTTTTTAAAGGAGAAAAATCCCCTTTTGGTGTGTTTTTCGACCTTGGAAAACTGCTTTTCAATCTGAAGCGTTCTAATATGCAGGGCTGCACATAAGTGGCGTGGGGGGGCGGGATCAATGGTAAAATGCGCAACAAATTTCGGTCTTCACAGGCAAAAGTGTACCTAATATGAGTAACTTCATACTGGAGCTTTAATTATTAAAGTGTACCACTTATGTGCACCCCTGCTAATATGAACTTTCACACAGTGTAGTCTTCAGTCCAGAAGCTTACCAAATTAACGCTGACCCCATGCTGGTCTCACAATCCCATTGAATGAAAGCAGAATTAATCTGGAGAAATAAAAATTTTGAGTCTGGGAAAGTTAATGGATATACTTTATTAATTGAAAGCAGAAAAGAGAAAGTCATGTATCTATCAATGAAAAGGAGGAATGACTGTGAGGCCGGCTGGCGTTTCAGGTGGAGGCATCACAGAATCATCCCATACTGAATCTACCGCGCCCCCCTGCTGGGCAAATGTCATTGTCGGGAACCACCCCCCTCCCCACGGGGTCCCCACTGACAATATTTGCTGGAAGAGGAAGCTGGGGGGGGGGGGCGTCCTGTATTTCTTCAGATTGAAAGTGTTGGAGTCTCAGGAGAACCAGGAAATATAATGTTATGTTTTGTGAGGAACTTTGTCATAGCGTGTGCTCTTCTTCATCACTGTCACCAGTGTGCTGAGCCGCGGCGGAGGGGGGCTTATCACAGCCGGGGCTGTGGCTGAGCCCGGCCTGAGCTCCATTCGGCATTCCCAGCACCCGCAGGGCCAGTCGCCGGCATCCCGCGATGGCCCGCCCCCTCGGAGGCGTGGTCGTCTGAGCCCTTCACTGTGACTTCAGGCCCCGTCTGCACTTTGGGGGGGCGCGGGCCGGTAAGTGCCCTGAGCTTATGCACTAGAGAGGCCCTTTTCTGCTGTGTTTGTTTGTGCCGTTTTGTTAAATGTTTCTGATCTGTAAGGATCCTGGTCTCCAGTCATGCTGATGAATATTCATGAGCAGATAATGAGTGGAATATTCAAATGATAGCCTGTGAGCAGCAAACCCGGCGCTGATGAATATTGATAAGCAAACGTTTCCAGCTATCACTTTTGACATGGGCAACTGCGGGTCCTATTTCTGGCAAGGCACCTCTGACTATAAAATGCAGGTCTTCCCCTAAACCTTCCCCTGCACAGGATTAAGTGACTTAAACAGGCCTGCTGGGTTTGGTGAAATATACACAACATATACAGCGAAACATTCAATAACGTCTGAATATACTGTTAATAAAGAAAAAAAAAACCTTCTCCACTGTTCCTCACTAAACCATCACTGTTCCTCACTAAACCATCACTGTTCCTCACTAAACCACTATTCAGCCTCTCTTACTCAGGATTCTAGGGTCTCTCTTCCTCCTCCATGTATATGCCAATGATCACCTGTACCATGTGACTCATCTCAAGGTGCCCCATCCTGTCAGACGTTTGCCATCAGTAATCAGAATCCTTGGTCTCCCAGGAGGATGGTTTGGTAAAGGCAGCTAATTCTGTCAGACTCAATTACATATTCGCTCCAGGAGCCTTAACAAAGTGTCCCCCCTAAGGTTCCGTCCACATCCACATTTCTCTGAAAGACGTTTTTGATGTGCACCGGAGTGCGAAGTCGGCCAAAGAGAAGCAGAGGAGAAGGGGGCCTGCTTACCCCGAGCGTCGAAAAACTCCTCATCCGAGCTGTCGACGGACTCCTGTGCAATGTTCTGCAGCCGCCATTGGGGGGCGCTGTACTTGTACGTGGCAGCTAGAGGACAGAGGAGGAACAAGAAGAGTCAGTGGTTAATTGTACAAAATGGCTCTTAAACACATGTTGACAACTGTCTCTGCATTCCTGTAATGCACCGTTCTTTCCCAGAAGCCAAACAGAGCAGAAGTAGAAACACTATAAAGCAGGGGTAGGGAACCTGATCCATGGAGAGCCGTTGTGGGTGCGGGCTTTTGGGATGACTTTTGAATCAGTCAATAAGACTGGGTCCCCAGGACAGGAGCTGACAACCAATGCCTTATTATTGGCTGATTGAGAGGTCATCCCAAAAACCCGCACCCACATGGGCTCTCCATGCATCAGGTTCCCTATCCCTGCTTTGAAGCATGGGTCGAGCCGGGGATTGTGGGTAAAACAGCCTTCAGTGTGCATGCTGGTAGTGTACCAAAATATGGTGTGTTCCTCCAGCTCTTCTGCATCCGGTGTGACACTCATCTTCAGACTTTCAGGCTCACACAAGAAATCTTATGGCAAGTCTATATTATTCCAAAATAAACCTAAAATTAGCTACATCAAAAACGTTGGGGCCGTTTGCAAATCCTACAGACTATTTACAAGGCAATAAACAGTTACATGCATGCAAAGGCAAACCTGTCTTAGATCTCACTCTAGCCAGCTGACCAAAGTTGGCAGCCCTGATGTGTTTCCACAAAATTAAAGGACAGTGTATTGCTAGTATAGCACTTTATGTAAGAAAGTAGAGCTCTGCGTTTAAAAAACAACTATGGGGCTCTGGAGACATGGAGTCCGATTAGAAGTGGGTCAGCACACAGCCAGTCCAGAGCAGAAAGCCCTTACGTCTGTAACAACCCTTGGATAGCAGTAAAGCACAAAACTAAACTAATATAGCCCTCCAAATGTAACACTTCAATCGTTCGAAAAAAGCCTAGGAAAGAAATGTATGTGTGTGTGTCCATTATGTTTATATTATTTTGACATTGTTGGGACCATTTTTCAGGTCCCCACAAAGATCTATGAATTCAGTCAAAAAAGTAAAAAATATTTTGCTTAGTCACTTATGGTTAAGGTTAGGGCTGGGTAGGGGTTAGGGTTGTCATGTTGGGATTAGAGTTTTCCCCATGGAAATGAATGGAGAGTCCCAAAAAAGATATCATTACAAACGTGTGCGTGTCTCACCATGTTTTGACCCATCCAGGTGCCTGAGAGAAAAGTCTTTGTTTTGGTCAGATGTAGAGAAAACCAGCAAACGGATTGGCGAGGAAAACAGTCAGAGATGGAAAAGAAGCAAGGAGCCGGCTTTGCCACAATCTGCACAGGGAGGGGGCTCTGTGGGGGGGCTCTGTTTGAACAGCAGGGGGTGAGGTCGGTTCATGGGGTGGAGGAGAGTTTGGTGTTTTGCTTTGACCCCCTGACACTACCCAAGCCCCGGCATTCCGCTCTCCCACTTATCCATACCGCAGACGGCCGAACTGCATGAAACAGTCCATCTTTGATTAAAAACCGGGGAGCGCAAACTCCACGCTGCGTGCTGGATGCGCACGACTGGCACACCGGGTAGTGACCTTGCATCAAAAGCGCGTCGGACTGAATAAACGACCTCCTGACGCTCCACAGACTGACACCTAACACCTAAATATTTAATCACATAAACATTTTAACACATAAATGGATTTAGAGAAGGCTCACAGCTGGTATATTTGCTACAAACTGGTCCCGATCTAACTGCCTACTGTCATGGAAAGTAGTGTTATTATCATTTTGATTTTTTATTTACTTTTTGTTTTTATATTATTTTCAATTTTATTTGGAATACAGTTTGGTATTACTTGGTTTCGGTGTAGTTTTATTCGTTTTTATTTTTAGATAAATTTCTATTTAGGTTTTTTTTTTAGTTTCAGTTCAAGTTTTAGCAATTTTATTTCCAGTGATAGACTGATAGTTGCAGAGCTGTGTCACGTATTTGGTCTTTAGAGAATCCTACACGAATACACAGTGCTCATTATTTATTCATTTCCTCAAAATGGGCAAAACATGGAAATGAAAGATATACTAATCATCATTTTAACTAAAGACTATTTAAAACATTAGCAAAATGTATTTGATGTTTGTTCTTATTTTATTTCAGCTGTTTTTGGAAGCAATATTTTGTAACGCTTTACATTAATTGCTCCATCATGATTCCTTTATAATGCGCTGATAAAACATTCATAAGCAGCATGTAAGTATACCTTAACATCCTAACTATCATTATAATCATCCCCCCCGAAATATAAACAGTCAAAATCATCCCCCTTCTAAAAGGAATATCCCCCGTTCCATCCCTTAAACGATAAAATTCACCATCCCCTGATTTGTTTTACAACTCGACTACTGCATATAATGTTTGTTATTAGTGTATATAAAAGCTATTAAATATGTTAGGATGGTACGGTGTACTTACTTGCTTCTTATGAATGTTCTATCAATGGATTATAAAGGTGCACTGGATGTTCAGTGAGTGCATAGTAAATACATGTGAAGGTGTAATGAATGTTTTCCGTCCTACATTCTGTTAATTCTCGTTAGCAACACTAACCCTGATGGGGGACTCCAGTGACTCCAGTGTGAGGAACGGCAGCACTGCATTTACAGCATAACTGCATTTGGTTTGGTCCAGTGGTTCAATAATTGCCCCCAACAAAATGATCCCCGCTTATATACACGCAGGCCTGCAGAAGGTAAATAAGGAATGAAAGCCCCGGCTAACGGGCTCATTGTCTGAGCTCAGCTCCGTCTCTTCCTTCGCCCATAATTGGCGGATTGGTCCATTTTCTCCCACGCGTTAGCAGCTCCTCTGATGTGTGTGGGGACGGGCCTCTAAAGCAGAGAAAGTGCCATTATCGCTGCGTCCGTGATCCTTAGCGGGATCTCCGCCCAGCCAGCCTTAGGACGGCATAGCTTTCTTTCACACAAAAGGAGCGCCAGTCGGCAAAGCAATAGACGGTCACTGATGGAGGCGGTCTGAGTTAATGCTGCTCCAAGCTGCACGAATAAAAGGGGGGCAGAGAGAGAGAGAGAAGGGGAATAAAGCTACCCGAGGTTCTCCCCAGCAGGACCAAGTTCCCAAGCATGGAAGAACTGAGGCTCACGAGCCGCAGCCGGGCACAATAGCCAGCCACGCAAGCACAGAGCCATGCTAATCAGTGCCCCAGAGGAATGTCGATCTCACTACAGACTTCATTTATACAGCTAGATTGTTCTTAAGCGACTTCTCCAAGGTACAACAGCTTGGACCCCCCCGAGACTCATAGCGATGACCTTCACGGCACAAGGCTATGTCCTTAGGGTACTGGCTACGCGGTGCGTTATTTGTCAATTTACATGAGCAACCGTTTTGAATCCACTGAGCAAACACACACACACACACACACACACACACACTTACTGAACATGTAGTGGGGGGGGGGGGGGGGGGGGGGGGGGGGGGGGGGGGGGGGGGGGGGGGGGGGGGGGGGGGGGGGGGGGGGG
>JAODKN010000039.1:10754755-10765226 GCA_026774425.1 Petrocephalus zakoni | reverse complement strand
CGGGCGGCCGGCTGGTGATGAGGACGCAGCCGGTGATGACGGGCGGCCGGCTGGTGATGAGGACGCAGCCGGTGATGACGGGCGGCCGGCTGGTGATGAGGACGCAGCCGGTGATGACGGGCGGCCGGCTGGTGATGAGGACGCAGCCGGTGATGTGTGGCGGCCGGTGATGAGGGGCGGGCGGCCGGGGATGAGGACGCAGCCGGTGATGTGTGGCGGCTGGTGATGAGGGGCGGGCGGCCGGGGATGAGGACGCAGCAACCAATCACTCAGCTCTGACCATCAGCCTTCATCAGCTGCCTCCTGCCCTCAAACAGCAGGATGCTGGCCGCCATGGCGGAATTCAGGCTCTCCATGCCGGAGACCATGGGCACAAAGAGTCTGAGGCCACCCGTCCGCTCGGCCAGCTGCAGGGCCTCCAAGCTAAGCCCGTGAGTCTCCCCGCCAATCACGAGGGCCGTGGGGCTCGCCGCCCAGCGCTCGTGATACACCCGAGTGCCCACCGCAGGCAGACGCACCACTGGCTCCTTGTCCTCAAGCTCCTCATCAGAGTCTGACTCCCAGGCAGTGGCCACATCAGTGGAATTGGACCGGCTTCTCACCCAGCCGTAATCCCCCGCTTTTCGAGAGACCTGTGGTTTAGATGGCGCTACTTTACTCGCCCCCTGGTGGATGTGGGTGCTACTGCAGTTGTCGGCCAAGTAGATGGTGACGCTAGGCGGGAGGCTGCTAGCCACATCGCCCCAGTCCAGGCCGGGAATTATGGGTAGGCGGAAGTGGGCGCCCATGGCGGCTCGCAGGACCTTCGGTTCCCATGCATCCACGCAGCCTACAGCAGACAAACAGGCAAGCAGGCAGCAGTGCGTGGTCACATCAGCCATCGCTCCACACAGTTCTGAAGCTCCTAGCTACCTTACACAGAGCTATTATTTGAACTGTTAAATTTGAATCAGAAGTCTAAAACATTCTTGAGGGACAAATTACTACCATGATTAGAAAAACTTTCCAGTAAGGTAGGCTGATGCCTTTTTACAAGTGTGATTAACATAATGATCAATTGTTCTTAACACATCTATTTACAAACAAATGTGTGAATTTCGCACCACTGATGTTAAGCGATGCAGCTAACAGTTACAGGTAATTAAGAGATCACTGGGAACAGAAAAGTACTAGCAGGACCAGGCCCCCACCAACCTCCCCGCTGCACGTTCATCTTCACCTACATATTGCTTAAATACCTACAAATTACATCATCCACTCCATTTACTCTACCCCCCCCCATACTGCTCTCTCCACACAGCAGCAGTCACTGCTCTATTGGAGAACATACTCTCTAGCGCCCCCCTGTGGCCATACCCTTGGTGAGCAGCACACTCTGGCAGCCAGCAGCAGCAGCACAGCGCAGGATGGTGCCCAGGTTCCCCGGATCTCGTACGTTGTCACAGATTAGATGGAGGGGCACGGCCTGGTCGCACTGGTCCTTGGGGAACGCTAACCGCTTCACATCTGGCCTCGCGAATATAGCTGCAAGGGGGGAGGCATGTCCCGTTTGGGTGCTAGATGGCGCCAGAGAGCTGCTCAACAATCCCACAAGCCAGGCAATGAAAAGGGATTTATGTATGGCTGTCAGTCAAGGCACCATTACATTAGTCACTAATTTCAGCTGAAGCCATGCTTCGTCTTGGGGGGCGGGGGGCACATACCGATCACTCCCTGGGGGGTAACCAGGTCTGACCAGTTCTGGATGTCCTCCCCCTTCACCTTGAGCAGGCTGGCGCGCCGTAGCCGGTCCAGGGGCAGCTCCCGCAGCTGCTCCACGCTGCTGAAGAAGAGCGTGTGGGGGAGGGCACCGGCGAGCAGCGCGTCGCAGATCAGCCGCCGGCCCTCCAGCAGCACCTTGCCCTGCTGCTCCCGGTACTTCCTGGAGCGAGCGACGCTTACCGCCCTCCTGTGGAAGTGAACAGAAATGCACCACATTCACTCCTTTACATTTTGAAAATATATTTTACAAGCTGGGCTTCTGGGTCACTGCTAGCAGCTGCAAACTATTGTAACATACATTAGTCTGTCGTGGTATCGGCTCCATTGGTCATACACTGAGATTAAACATTTTTCATTGGTTGTTGTCCAAGGCAAAAGCCTAAATTACCTACATTTCACGCCTTATTGTGGTTTGAGCCAAACTCATTGGTAAGACTTTACTTGAGGGGCCACAAATAATGCAGTAATACCTGCTTAGTAAATGCAATAATTAACCATTAACTATGCCTTACTTCATCATTAATTAATGATGACGATTCATGTATTTTTTGCAGGAACTTCATTAGTTAGTTCATTAGTTAACCATTAACACATCATGAACATGATTAGTACTTCAGTAGTCAATGAGGTACTAACATGATTTGTGGCCCCTCAAGTAAAGTGTTACCAACTCATTTTGTACTATTTGTGAGCATCTTTCTCTCCATGTAAGAATATATTTATGTGCTATTTTTTCTGTGAAATTCTGTGCATCATGTAGATGCCTTGCATTTATGCTCTGGTTCTTACTTTGCTTTTTCTCATCCTATTGTTACTGTATGACATGACTATAGGACTAAAAACATCTTATTGATTCCTGTGGGAGATGTTAACTTTAGCATTCAATATTTTATATTTCCAAGAGCTCATGTAAATACTCGATTGGAAACTGTAATGGGATACTGAGAGAGCTTAATATACTTATTACAATACAGGAACACTTAAAACAATCATTTGCCGACTTCATCTCAGCTTGGAGGAAACTTAAATGGGTAAATCTTCTAATGTCACTGAAAACAATTATGCTTTTGAAGTATCCTATTTGGTAAATGCAAGAATGATTGAGTACCACAAGCAAGGGAGGTTTTAGTCATAAAATGATAGTCACAGGAAGTGGGAGGGGCATTCAGTACAAAATTAGTAATGTACTGTACAAATATGCACGGGATATAATCCTCCATCACCTCCAGCTTACTCTTTCAGAGACAGCTTCTTGTCTGCCCTGTTAGTACTACCATCCACTATGACATCACTGTCGAGCATGGATGCTCCACAGTCTCGGAACCAAGAGGTAATAATAGACAACCAACTGTCCTGAGCACATAACGGTGCCCCAATCTTACGGGTTAAGCCAGTATAACATCAGGAAGATCAGGCCTTTCCTGTCCAAGTCTGCAGCTCTGCTTCTAGTCCAGGCACTTGTCACCCCGAGACCCGAATACTGCCACTCTCTACTGGCAGCTCTACCAGATTAAGCCATCAGACCACAGCAGATCATTCAAAACGCTGCAGCACATCGGATACTCAGTCCAAGCGTCCTCAAGCCCACCTTGTCTCTCTTTGCTTGGTCCCTGTTGACCCCAGACAGTCCTCTCGTGTGGTTCCCTGCTGGTGAAATGTGCTGCTGAACCACGTCCAGCTATCACACTTCCTCGCTACCTTCAAGAAATGCTTTAAGACCCACGTATCCCATTAATTCCTTTACTAAACGGTTGTCTCTTTACATTTTGAACGCTATTACATTGCACTTATGGCCCATGAATAGTCTATCTGGGTTCCTACTTTGTTAGCTCCGGCTCCAATAACGCTTACACTTGTCGTTCATGGGAAGTTAAGTCTAGCTGCACTTACACGTAGCTGAATCCTTGACGGCATGAATCTTTCCAATGTGCTATTTGTGTCACTTGTAGGTCGCTTTGGAAAAAACAGTCTGCTAAATGTCACATGTCAAAGCATTTAAAATAAACTGGTCTGAATTAGGCACAAGTGCATCTTGTGGTTTAAGCTGGAAAAACACACCATTACATTGTACCATTTTCTGTAATGACCACCTAGTTCCCGCGGCTGGACGAAGCAGACAATAATGAAATGGTAGTAAAACCCACTCACGCTAATCTCTTGTCACCAGCAAACGCCTTTTCGTAGCGCAACCCGTCCAGCAAATCTGAAGACGCATCAGACACCTTCGCTGCAGCTTTACTGACATGTCGATCCGACTTTTTACTTATGAATTTCGGATCCAGATCTTTCGGAACCGACGCGTCGCGGTTCGTTTCCGGCCCTCCGGCCGCGTCCTTCCTCTGGCCGCCCGGAGTCCGGTGGTGCTCAGCAAGCGCAGCCCTGGCCGGCGTTGGTCTGGCGGCCCTTTCAGCCCCATCCTCCGGGTACAGCACTCGGACAGGCCTGCGCCTGAGAGCGCGTACGTACCGCTTACAATCTACCACCGTGTTCTCCTTCGCTAACAGAACCGCTCTGGGTTCGACAGACATAAGCTGCCGACCCACGCCTCTGATGAACGCGGCCATGTTTCCGATGCTAATTAACATAAACGCCCTCATTGGCCACAAATATCACGTGATAGAAAATAGCTTTGAGGTTGAATAATCGAACGACGTGACCAGATAATCCCTGTCATTCTGGACGCTTTGAGCTACTTCGGGTTTTACAAACTACTGGGAACCTGAAAGGCTCCTGTGCTCGGCTAAATAGTTCGGTCCTTCTTGCGGTTTGACTGGTTTGTTTCCTTTATCGAAAGACTCATCCAGCCGTATCGCATTAACATCCAGGTCCTTCTGATTGAAATGGTAGTTTGCAAATCCAGTCCTAGCTCAAAGTGTACGGGATGACATGGATTATCTGGTCACCCTGTGTTAATACAGATTATGACAACGTTCCTGTCATTTTCGAACGTCTCGGACACCACTAGGCACAACTAATCAATGACAGAGTTCGGGATCTGAAGGCGCAGTGGGACAGCACTGGTTTCTATAACTATGACTACTGCGGTGAAATATTTTTCTCAATTCACTATTTATTCTTGCTTCGTGTGTGTTTGGATCTTACGATTGACGCCTACATTTCACAAAGCGTCAATTGTTCAAATTGTTTCTCATGTACAGACTTTTTTAAAATAATCACCCGGACCTTATTAGGTGACCATGCCATCTAATGACATTAAAATTTTAGGTTTATAATAATAGAGAGATTATATTTCAACAGGAGTAATATCGTGGTAAAGACTAGTTGAAATTGAATAACAACAACTGCGGCAAAGATAACTTTCGTATATTTTATATACGATCCAAATGCATTGATTAACTTAAGTGAAATAAGCATGCTGATTTCGCAACGTATGACGTGACGGTGTTTTATAATTATTGTCCATTATACGCTTTATTGTTTTGACTTCTGGCATAATTTCAGCACTCCATTTCCGTTCATTACTTCTGCTGGTGGAAAACCTGCCAAATACATTAAGTACTGTTTGTAAACAACACCGCTCTTGTATGGGAAGAAACGCCATCGTTGCCTTTAGAATCTAAACAGTTTATAGTTCATTTGGTTAAAAGTTCCCATCATCGGAAGCTGGCGCGTAAGGTTTTCTCTTTTAGGAGCGAGCGTATTAACATGTTATTAATTATTTATGAGAAGGGTGGTGTCGCTGCTTTACGTCAACGAAACGGCGATTATTCTGTTTATCCCGGACCGACAATCCTAGCGGTCTTCATCCGCTGTGAGATGGAGCAGCTCATAAGCCGATGCCTACGCCTGTGTTAAAAAATAACATATAAAATGTGACCAGAGAATTGTGTCCGTGTCCTTAAGAGAGCGGACCTTATAGTGATGGGGGCGGATAGCAGTAAGAGCAGAAAGGTAAGCACGCTGTACTTTGGATGCAGTCTTATCTAATAAGGGGGGTGGTACGCTTCCACTGGGGCAGCATGCAAACTGAACTGTTCTTGTCGTGTTCATTAGTCTGCCCAGATTTATGTAGGCGAGCATCTCGGAGTCTCTGTTTTAGGGAACTAAATGTGCACATTTTAAAGCGAGTTTTGTGCGCTATAGGCTGCTACTTTCTCATCGATTAAGAGACCGGTTTAAAGAAAGAAATACAACATGCGAAAAGTTTATCCAGAACCAGAGTTAAGAATTGCTGCTGTAAAGTGAAACTGATTTAAATCACGCTGGCCTTATGGAGGTTTGCTTGTTTTAAACGTTGGTGTAGGATTTCCGTCCTATTCCTCAACGTTTCTATTGTTTTTAAAAGCAAGTCAGGGGTTTCCACTTTGAATGTGCCTCTTTTACCACCAACCAGTGATGTAATGTAATTAATGTTAATAAAAATCTTCAGGTAGGCGTTAACATTGGTACCCATGAGTGTCTTGTTCACCAAAACAGGCAGCAGACCGGCGATGTCAGTCACGCTGGAGGGCCTTCTTCTCCACTCTGGGCATCTCCTCTCCCCTTGAGCTCCACAAGCTCTGTGTGGGGGGGCGGCACATGATAGAGAACCAATGCGCTGATAGAACCCACTGTCCACCCCTCCCTTCCTCAAGCCCCGAGGAGCCCTGGATGGAATGGACCCTCCCGGCCTTCATCTCCATGTTCCTACCTGAGTTCCCACACCGCAGATTTCCAGGATCGGAGAAATTCCAGGTAGGTGGCCTCACCAGCTCTCCCCATCAGCCAACGCCGACCTCTGAGCTCAGCCGTCCTTGCTAATGCGGAGACCGGTGGACCGGCGCCGTTGCCGTGCAGCTCCGATGTCCGTGACGGCTGTGTTTGTCAAACGGGAAATTGAGACCTTTCTCCTCTGATGGGGGTCAGCGTGTCCCTCCCAAGTGTTAGCCAACCTGAGCTAATCTGGGTGCTCTGACTTCTGCTAGTCTGTCACGAACGACACCAGCCAGAGAATCTCGTCTTCCTGCTCGTTCTCGCAGTTCCTGGGGTACATTGCCAGAGGTTCCTTTGGGCCCATCCTGAAGGTGAAGGACAGATCCGAGGAGAAGACTTATGCTGTGAAGGTCGGTTGCTGTTTGTGCTTTTCCACTCAGAACCTTGTGAGTTCAACAGGAATAGAACAGAATAGAACAGAACAGAATAGAACACAGTAGAATAGAACACAGTAGAGATACTTTATTGATCCCCATGGGGAAATTCCCCTTCCACTTATCCCAACCTGCTCCCCATACTGAGGTGAGCCGTAACCTGGGGTTCACAGTGCAGGGTAGGGATGGGTACCGAAACCTGTTACTAAACAGGCCCCCGGACTAAATCTTTAAAGACCGGAGTATGTAGGTCGGGCAGGGACCACAGATCTGGCAGCTGCAACTAGTGATGATGGCGGTGAGGTAAGATCAAAAGTCACTAGTATCCATGCGGACAGCGCGTGTTCCCAAAAGTGCAGCAGGCGTTTTGCATGTAAAGGCATTAAAGGCTTTGCATTAAAATCTATCATTTATGTTTGTGTTACATTTCCGTTATCGGAAATGTTTAAAACGTTGCTGCATTTTTTGTGAAATTTTATTTTGCATTTCACATTTAATGTAAATTTCTCAAATACTAATGCTAATTTGTTGAATAATAATAGTGATTTGTTAAATAAATCTGATAATTATGTTGTTTATTTGATTTATTCTTCAAAATGTACTAATAACAATACCGTTAAAGTACCGGACCGAGCACCGCAAAGAGTAGTAGTACCGTTAAAATCTTAACGATACTCATCCCTAGTGCAGGGTCAGGGTCATGCAGCACCACTAGAGCTGGGGGTTAGCGGCCTTGCTTAGGGGCCTAATGGTAGCATCAATTTGAGCCACACATCGCCTTGTGCAATAACCTGCATGGATTCAGGACGCATCCCATATTCCACAGAGCCAAAGTTCTACAGAGTTAAGGTTCATTCCCAGCGATTCTTATGTGATTTTTGCATCTATACAGTTTGCCTCTGAATGATTTTGACTCGTTCTGGCATGAACCAGGCACCTGTCTTACAGAATGGAAAATAACCAATCAGACTGTAGAGGAGGCGGGTCCAAGTAGCTAGAGGAGGTGGGGCCCAAGACATCTGATTGGTTAGTCTCACATCTGCCACAAGATCTGATTGGTTTTGGCTTGACCTTGCCATTTTGTTCTGCTTAATCTTGTGTTTGCTAGATGGTACCAAAATCTGAGGTGCTAAGACTGGGAATCCTCCAGCAGTCAAAGGAGGAGGTCATCATTCAGGTGTGTCCTACAGCCAAACTCCGCTCGGCACGTCTCCTGGCCCCTGCCTGAGCACTGGGTGGAAACTGGGAAGCTCTTGCTGTGTGTTTATCCCTGCTGGTCTGTACTGTCCATATTCAGGCAAATCACCCCATTTCCACACCATTGTCACACCAACCCTGCGTTCATAACTGTTCCAGCATCTATACAGCAACAGTTCTGCTCAAGAACCACGGGTGGGAGACTCCAAAGTGGGACTCTATCCCGCATCCTTAAACTATCTCTGTTGGCTCTCTAAACTCTATACTGGGCCCTTTAAAACGGACTCTGCAAGCGCTTAGGATGTTCCGCCATTTCACGACTTTTGAAGAGCCCCCCCCATTGGTCCCGCCCCCGAAGGCCACAGCCTCGCTGCTGACACCTGCTGTTGCATGACTGTCCCTGCAGCGTCAGGTCCATCACCCTTTCCTCCACGACCTGCAGGACTGTTGGCAGACCCAGAACCACCTTTTCATTAGTGAGTGACCAGGTGCACACCCCCCCCCCCCAAACCCACCCAACCCCTACCCACAACAACTAATCCCCCTCCCCCACCAATTCCGTCTGTCCCTGCGGGTGCTTATGACTGGCCCGTGCTGCAATCCTGGGCAAATGCTGGCTCAGGGAAGTAATCAGTTCTACAGGAGTCCAAAGAATGAGGTTCAGACAGAATGACTGGAGAAAGAAGACATGAAAACATGAAACAGAAATGCATAGATTGCCAGCATATTTTCAGGTTTAAAAGAATATAGGCAAATTCTGTGATTTGCATGTTGTATGTTGTCCCGTGGACCAGGGGAAATGTTATCTCAGCATGGAAGGTGTCACAATAAATCCACACTTCACTTAATAATGAATAATGCAAATTGGTGACTGTCTCCATTAGCCAGGCTGTGTAAGCGCTTGGCGGTTAATGACCAGCCTCTCTAGTGAGTGTAAGTTAAGATCTATTCTAATAGACACGGGCATAAGCGCACATGTGTGAGCTGGGAGCCCTGGCTAATCCACTGTCTTTGTGTCCAGTGCGGGGGAGATAATCCCCCCGGCCCGGCATGACCCCAGCTGGTATCTGTTGATTTAGGCGTTTGATCCGTGCCCGTTGCTAAGGAACGGCGGTCAGTAATTCCCAAAGGACAGATCTGATGGCTTGTCACTCAGCACTCTGAGTGTGACTCCTCCCACGTACTGCGAGATGGAGCAGACAATCTGGCAGCTAAACACTAGTTAAAGACCAGAAGTAACCCAGATCCTAGAGAAGGGTTAGGGTTATATAGCTGGCGCCGGCGTTTCTCTTCCTCAGTCTGCTTTTGTCCGCTGCTTCCCACGCACTAAATTCCTGATCTTCCCCGAGTTTCTGGCAAACTGTTCCATTTACTGTCAGCTTAGTCCATGATGGAGCTTAGCCCGGGATGGAGCTTAGCCCGGGATGAAGCTTAGCCCAGGTTGAAGCTTAGCCCGGGATGAAGCTTAGCCCAGGTTGAAGCTTAGCCCGGGATGAAGCTTAGCCCAGGTTGAAGCTTAGCCCAGGTTGAAGCTTAGCCCGGGATGAAGCTTAGCCCAGGTTGAAGCTTAGCCCGGGATGGAGCTTAGCCCGGGATGGAGCTTAGCCCGGGATGAAGCTTAGCCCAGGTTGAAGCTTAGCCCAGGATGAAGCTTAGCTCGTGATGACCACTCCCATGTTCCTCACCCTGACAGCTCCATTCTGTGACGTTCCTCCATCAGTGGTTCCTCGCCCTGCTTCTGGAGAGCCTCTCCACTGTAGGTTTCACATGCTGTCCAAAGTAGCCTCTCGAGGCGAACAGCCATGATGGCAAAATAGGTTTTAATGAATCTCACACCAAGTTCACCAAAAGAGTTTTTATATCAGAAGCCCTGATATTAGCTCAGTTCCAGAGTTATTGATAACTGTTATTGGCAAAATTCGTAATCCTCCATTGGTCTAAATGTCAGATGGACTATATAAGATCTCTTCAGGATCAGGAACCACTGATATACTTCGGGCCCATAGTGGTGCACATTCCTTTGCTATAGAACCTTTTCCTATGGGACCTAATCCTCCTCACTCCTAGTAATGCTAAGCATGTGTTCTTATAATTTATAGTAGTTTACAGCCCTTCATGTAGTCCTATATGGTGGAATCCATATAGATGCGTCTTTGCTGCCTGTGTAATTCCTGCTCTGTGTGCTGGATTGTGTCACATTCTCATTTGTCCTGGAGTCAAAGCTAGTGACACTGCATTTCTCTTACAGTGTGTGATTACTGTAGCACCGGAGACCTCTACACCTACTGGGTGATGATTGGCCAGTTTGCAGAGGACGTTGTGAGGGTCTTTGCTGCTGAGCTGGGCTCTGCTCTGGGTGAGTGAGACTGTGCTGTGGTTGAGTAAGGCTGCTCTAAGGCTGGGCTCTGGGTGAGTGAGACTGTGCT
>JAODKN010000039.1:10727970-10746604 GCA_026774425.1 Petrocephalus zakoni | reverse complement strand
GGTGGAACGGTTGGTTTTACCACCACCCTGGGTACTTAAGACTTCAATTTTCACATAACACAAACTCACACAAACGCTTTCAAAAACCTGTTTTTCTTTGTAAATTGCCCCCCCCCCCCCCCCCCATAACGTTTTCTGTTCCCTCCCCGCAGGCCTGGACGGCCTGTCCGAGCGATGTGCCCAGTACAAGAAGGACGGTGCCGACTTCGCCAAGTGGCGCTCCGTGCTGAAGATCAGCGAGCACACGCCCTCCCAGCTGGCCATCATGGAGAATGCCAACGTGCTGGCCCGCTATGCCAGTATCTGCCAGCAGGTGAGGGGGCGGAGTCATTGTCATCCAATGGGGATGGGCACTACCCTGCTTAGGAACTTACCTATCTGTCTACGACCAAACTAAGGATTGTAATTGTGGTATTTTAATTTCAGAATGGGATCGTGCCCATTGTGGAGCCTGAGATCTTGCCAGATGGTGATCATGATCTAAAGCGCTGTCAGTATGTCACAGAGAAGGTGCGTGTGGAACAGACAGATCTCTGAGCTCTGAGTTTGCAGGCAAATCTGCAGCTCTGACCCACCCCCTACCCATGTGCGCTCCAGGTCTTGGCTGCAGTATACAAGGCTCTTTCGGACCACCACGTCTACCTAGAGGGCACCCTGCTGAAGCCCAACATGGTGACCCCTGGCCACGCCTGCCTGAGCAAGTGCACTGCAGAGGAGATCGCCATGGCAACCGTCACCGCCCTCCGTCGCACGGTCCCACCCGCTGTCACCGGTAGAATCATGCCTGGTATCGCTTTGATCAATGTACCAATGCGCTGTTGGATTGTGGGTAATCTGTCTGTGTGCTCGTGTGTACCTCTAGGTGTGACTTTCCTGTCTGGAGGTCAGAGTGAGGAAGAGGCCTCCATCAACCTTAATGCCATCAACACCTGCCCTCTGGCCAAGCCCTGGGCACTCACCTTCTCCTATGGCCGTGCTCTGCAAGCCTCTGCCCTCAACGCTTGGCGTGGACAGAAGGAGAATGAGAACTCCGCCACAGAGGAGTTCATCAAGCGGGCCGAGGTAGATACACTGTCCTCAGCTGTGGGCCGGTTCTTCTTATTCTAAGCCCCAGGCATGTAGGTTAGAATTGCCAAGCTTCTATCTCTTTGATCCATGATCAAATGATTTCTTTCCCAGGTCAATGGTTTGGCGGCGCTGGGCAAGTACGCTTCCAGCGGAGACGGCAGCGGAGCAGCTGGGCGGTCCCTCTACGTAGCCAATCACGCCTATTGAGTCACCCAGTCACAGCCACGTTCCAGCTTTTGCCGGCCAATAGTATCTTCCGCTGCTGCTATGTCTTTTTTCCCCTCCAGTGTCATCAACCAGCACAGGCCTGCTCTGTCGTCAGTACTTTAAGGTCACTATATTTCTAATATGATTGTTGATCTTAGGTTGTATGTCATGAGGAAGGCATCAGGGGGTGGTTTTGTTGGGAGAAGCTACTGGAGAGAGAACTAGTTGGGCATTACAGATTAATAGATTATAATATAGTGTTTAACTGTTCAGGAGAATACGGTTTAAGTGTTAAAGTTATGGGTACTGAGCACTTTCGTAGACTAGAAGCTTGAAGACACTTAATTGATGCAAAATACTGCATAGGTACAGACAGCAATGGTGTTTGTGGGCAGTCTGCATGCATCCTATCAGACTGGCAGTGGTGTCCCTTGATTGTTTAGGACAGCAATGGTAGCATCTTGGGGGAGGGATTGTAGCTGTAAGTGACTAAATGCTATCAACCTGTAAACTGTTTCAACCAAGTTGTGGGATGCTGTCATAACTAAAGAAAATGATCTGTTTAAAGTGTAGTGGTGTTGTGTGTAACTTTGTGCTCCCAGTGTGTGTGATGCTTCGGTGTCAGTCTGTGTCCTCCCCCTTTTCCAAGCGCGTGGCCAGAAGCTCACTGACCCAAGGCGTCTCGGCTCGTTGTCCTGGCAGCGATTAGCTAGGTCTGTCATGTGGGTGTGGTCTATTACTGTGATCAGCGTCTTGTCCACTTTGCACCTGGTGTACCAAATAGTGAAGAAAAATAAACTATACATCTAGAAATATGTGTGGAGCTCTGTTGTCTTATTTAACTATGTGATGTGAAACCATTTCACGCAAATTCCATTGCCATCATTACCACTAGTGAGGGGCAGAATGAGCCTTCATGAATTATTTGCAGAATTTTTTTGACCCCACCAAATGGTGGTCTTGGTTTGCCTTGGGGCATTCACCTTTTTTTGGATAGACCACCATCTAATGGAGTCAAAAATGGCAAATGTTTCATGAAACATCAATTTTGCTCATCACCAGCATCACATACAGTTCATTTTGAAAACATCCATCTTAAAGCCACGCCTCTTGGTCAGGGTTGTGGGGGGTACCCTAGATGCCATATACATATGCCAGGGGTACACCCCAGATGGGATGTATTTTGACGTTTTTAATCTTTTAGTGGTATCCAAGCTGGGCTTCATACTACATTCCACAATTGTGAATTATTTTCACATTTGTGTTTGGATGGCAATTATCTGATCTCAAAAGTAATGTGAATTTTCCTTATAGAATTTTAATTTTGCTGACTTGGACTAATGTTTATGATTGATTTTGTATGGAGTAAGGGGGAAAAAGTCATTTTAAAAACCATGCTCAGTATTGTCTAAAGAATTGCCAAGTCTACAAAGATGCAGCAGACCTCCATTGGCTCTACCACTGTCCACTGACGTTCAGCATAGGTGGGTGGCCGGTTTCATATAGGATGACCGAGTGTGTGTGTGTGTGTGTGAGCGCACTGGTGGATGCAGCAATGGGAAACATGAGTGCACACACTCTTTTGTTGGTGGAGAAAGGGACACTGAGGCAGGAGTTCTCCCAGTACACCATACAAGCTAGAACCACCACTGCCTGAGTGTATTTTTTACTATGAGGATTTTTGAATGTTATTAAGAACTGTTATTAAGGGGAAGACTTGTGATTCTGAGGAATCTGTTATATCAAAAGAGTTGATTCTCAGATTAAAATGGAACTGGAAGATCATTTCTTGGGTCAGAGTGAGATTGTGAAAGTAGTTCGAAGAACATAGATTAATGATTGATATATTTTTTGTGTTGGGCCAAGAATATGGTGTAATTAGACCTTTTTATTCCTTAAATCTACTTCTTGCTGTTTGTTTTAGTGCCATAATATATGATTATGTGTGTACGGACAGATATCTCCTGTCCAGGGAGTACCCCTCCCTTCAGATTCCTGTCATCCTAATCCATCTGGATACAAACATCCCCCCTTAGGCATAGTGATTTCAGGGTAACATGACACAGGACAAACACTTGGTGACAGGACATAGCACAACACATAGTATGAATAAATACAGGGATAAATATCAATGTGTAAATATGGATATGGAGACATGGATGTATCTGGATCAACTACTTACGTGCCTTTGAGGACATAAGGAGAAATAACCGTTTAGAAATAATCAAATATAAAATGTTTTTTAAATGCCATTAATTAAAATTCATTTCTTTGTTTAAATTTTTACATGACGATATTGTTGTACTTACAAAAAAACCCGTAAAGCCCTGTAGCATCGGGCGCTGGTTGATGTCAGCAAGTGGATTGTGATTGGAGGGGAGTTTAGCTGAAGCTCTGATTGGACAGAATTGTATCCAATCAAATGTGTGTTCATTCAGATAGCAATGGCTGTGGCGGAAGTGGGTGAGTGCAAATTTCTGTGTGATATAACAAAAAATATTTGCCTAATTTTATTATTATACTGACACATTTTGAAGTAAATATGTAGTGCATGAAAAATCTATATTTCCGCTGCATTGATTGAACTAGATGTAAAAAGACATGACTATTAAAGATGTTGTTTGTAGTAACTACATAGCAGGTGCTATTGCACATAATTGTGATCTTATATCAAACTCACAAACTCCACAGCTTCGATCGAACGACTGTTAACTGCGTTAGACTAGTTTGCACAGCGACGGCGACCTGTTAATGGCACCGATCGTCGCTGTGTCTTTCAGAAAAGCTCCGAGGGCGGTACGCGGCGCTCTCCGTAGCGGCGGTCGTCATCATGGTGGGCATTCCGCTTTGGTGGAAGACCACCGAGACCTACCGCGCCTGGCTCCCCTACTCGCAAATCGCGGAACTCGATTCGCTACAGGCAGGTCCGGGTGTGGCAAATATCACCCATCTTTTGCTAGCTTCATTGAGCCTGAGCTGTATTGGATTTCTTGTGGCTGTTGCCAGGTGACAGTGTCATTTATAACGATTGCCTTTTGTGGCCATCACAGCTTCAGCTTAGCATGGAGGTAGAGGTGGTGTTCTCCAGGGGCACGCTGACCCCAGAGCAGCAAAAGAAGGTCCCCCTAACCCAGACTCGGGAGGAACAGCACCAGGTGAATGGTGAGTCAAGATGCTGAAGAAAGCTGAGCTCCTTCAGCACTGTACAGCCGGCTCTGTACTGAATCCCCCCTACTCCCCACACTCAGAAAACACAAGACTGAAGTACCGCTACGAGACAAAGTACCGTACGGCCACTGTCATGGAGGAGGACGCCCTGGGCCAGCCGAGCGCTGAAGGTGAGGGCTTACCCTGAGTATTGTGACTGCTGGCTAGGCTCTCCTTTAGCAGTTAGATTTTAGCAACTGGCGGCTTTCAGCTGGTCCCCACAAGCCTGTTAACAGCCAATGTTGCCGTTAGCTGCTGTAGTCCTTTGGCAACAGAGGCAGATCCCTTACAGAATCAATAGACCCTTTTTGAGATGCCTTGTTTTAATATCAATCGGAACATGCTGTAATAGGCAACCTGAGTAAATGTGAATTTCACATTTTATACATTTGGCAGTTTTACTTTCAATTGGATGAGAGCAATACTTGGGAGATTGAAGGTGCTGGGATTTTGATCTGTACCCTGTGAGCTGTGAAGAGTGTGGGAGTGGGAGTGTGTCTGACGTGCCTGTGGCCTGCTGGCCAGATGCCGACCTCTCCCTGCACAGGCTGAGTGAGAGCCCCTGTGGCTCAGTGGTGGTGTACGTCATCCCCCGGTCGTCCACGCTGCTGCCCGAGGTGAGAGGCTGTGCGAAATTCTAACTATGGATTTGCACATGTGCTAGGATCTGAGCCTAAGGGCTGTTCTTCTCCCCTCAGGGCGTGAAGGTGTACGTGGGGCAGAGGAGGACGGCGCTGCTGCGAGGCTGGGAGGGCCGGGGCGGCAGCCTGAAGGAGGTTCTGGCTGTGCTGCAGCCGCAGGTGGAGCAGGTGCTGCGGACCATGTCCTTCAGTCACGGTGACGTCACAGCCGCGCTCGGCGACCGGATCCGTGGGAGCCGCCTCAACAGGGAGAGCCTGGCTGACAGTATGAGGGCCTTCAAATCCAGCCCCGGTGAGGCTCTCAAGCTTCTGGCTCTGCAACACTCAGTCAGCCTGTCCCTTCCAGCTATACATCTTCATCCATCGTCTTTTTCCATGCCATATTTCAGAACTCAGTCTCAGGTTTCATTTTCACTTCAATCTCCTCCTTCCCTGTTAATAATCTTTATCTCCATATTTTGCCCCCTCCTGGGTTATTCCCTGCCTTGTACCCATAGCTTCCAGTATAAGCAGGTATAGAAAATGGATAAGTGGATGGTTCTCCATGTCTTCATGCTTTAAATGTTTTTTTAATTGTGGAAAGAGAGGCCTTCTCCTAACCCTAACTCCCTGTTACCCACCCCTCCCCCAGGGTACGAGATCACTTTCAGCCTGCTGAACCCAGACCCCCAGTCCCACAACCTGCACTGGGACATCGAGGGAGCGCTGCGCACCTACATCCAGCCGCTGCTGGACAAACTGGCTCCGGTGGCCAACCACTCGGTGGACTCGCAGGTGCTCCTCCTGCACAAGTGTCGTGCTTCTGTGTCTCGTGAGCAGACAGGCGGGGTGTCGGTGTCTGTAGACACACACCGCTGTTTACGTGCAGTCACTTCTATGGAATGACACCTTCTGTTCTCCATGCTGCCCTTAGATCCAGTACTACGCTGTTCTGGGGGTAAAGCCCCGTTTCAACCGCGACCTGTCGGCATACACACTCAGCGCGGAGAGTCTGGCCCATGTTATTAACCCCGTAGAGGCCAAGCTGGGTGAGTCTGTCTATCCCTTTGTGAAACGTTCATGATATATCTAGTGCCACGAAACTTGTCCCATCCTCAGTGGCTGGAATCTGGGTTTTCAGTAGTGATGGACAAAATGACGCTTCATGAACCATTTGCTGTATTTTTTTTCCCCAATAGATGGCGGTCTTGGTTTGCTCTGGGGCATGCTTTGTGCCCTTTTGTACAGAGAGCACCACCTGGTGAGCTGAGAAAAATACTGCAAATGGTTCACGAAGTGTCATTTTGTCAGTCACTAGTCTTCTGTATCCAGTTATCATATGCTGAAAGTTCCAGGTCCAGAATGTACAAATCCAGACCAAGATTTTGCTTCAACCAGCTAGTTGAGTACTCTGTGACTGTGACTTTTTATACTCAACTGCTTGGTTGAAACAAAATCTTGGTCTGGATTTGTACTTTCTGGACCTGAACTTTCCACCTCTGACAGCTGTAGTAGAATTCTGCAGCTGTGTTCCTGTGAGGCCGTGTCTGATGCAGACCGCTGCCCTGTCCCCTGTCCCCTGTCCTGCTAGGCTCCAATGCAGCCTCCTCAAACCCAGTGCTCAACTTCCTCCTGTATGTTCCGGATGCCCATCACTCCCCCCTTCTCATCCAGGACCAAGGCAAGCAGGTGGTGCCCAGCAATGCATTCCACAGCCCCCGCTGGGGGGGCATCATGGTGAATACCCACCCGCAGCTGCATCTGCACCCCTCGCCGTGGAGACCTGTCTTAATGCATTATTCAGGTCTTGACTCTTCTGGGTTGGTCAACACCACATTCGTGTTTAAGTGACGGGTCCGTGCTGAGATGCTGCAGTCCCACCTCTCTGTGCCCCTCACCCTTCCTCCACAGGTATACAATGTGAAGGACCAGTACGGCCCGGAGACCGAGTTTCCGGCCTACATCAACATTGACATGGCCCGCGTGATGGGGGTGTTCCTGTCACAGCTGAGGTTGGTGCTGGGAGGAGGTGGGAGGACACGGGTGTCAGTCACATTACTGGAGCAAATGCTGCATTCCGGTTACCTCTGAGGTCAGAGTTTGGAGCCAGCAATCCCATCACACCCGAGCTAACCGTATTCTAGTACGGCAAGTCGGAAGGCCATTCGGCAATTTCAGTTCCAGCCAGGGTCATTGCTGGCCATTGTTAGCAGTAACTGTTGATGACACTTTACGCTGTATTCTCCATATACAAACACTGTAGCAACTCAATGTCCACAGATTGAGGTTGGAAAGTACTATGTGTGCGACCGATTTAATGAGACAAAAATTAGACGCAAGTGCTAATAAACAGTATAGAACTACAGCGCTCACTTCTGTTGATGAAGGGCGCTGCCATCTTGAATTCTCAGGTGGGGGGTGCAGAGGTTCCTCCAACTTTCCGAGACGGATCTCAGACTCCAGGGGGCGTTCCAGTTGAAATTTCCGACTAGGCACTTGGAAATTCTGAGTTCAAATGGAATACAGAATAACTAGTAGCAGGTGGTGAACTAGTCACCTCACACCTCAGCTTTATGGCTCAGTGGGAATTGTAACAAAGCGGTCCAGGCTAGCTGGAAGCACAGCGGCTAAGGATAAGCCTTAAGAAGCTGGAGGGCCTTTGGAGGCCATTAACCTGGACCGATTGAGAAGGTAGTTACTTTATTTTAAAAATTCAGGTGTACATACACATTAAATCATTAATGTAATCAGTGCTGGCTGAGCAGAAGAATAATTAAACTGGCACATTTTTGTGAGGACTGACTTTGTGCTTAAGCTCGTGGCTTTGTGTGTGTTTACGTGTGTGTGTGCACGCCCCCTGCAGGCTAATGTTGGGCGTGCAGCCAGCCCGCCCACCTCCTGGATTCTTGCTGCAGAGCCCAGGCAGCGCTGGGCTGACGGACTGGGAGCTGGACCGCCTCCAGTGGACACGCAGCGTGGAGAACGTGGCTATGGCCAGCACCACCATCACCTCACTGGCCCAGCTGCTGAACCAGATCGGCAACATCGTGATTAATGACAACATCGCCCAGCAGGTCAGCACACAAACAAAACTAATCATCGATCAGTCTATCTTCAGACCACTCTTCATGGTTGCGAGGAGCCTGGAGCCTAGCTCGTGGGAGTTTTACTTGCACAAAAATGTTCTGAGGGCAGAATGAAAAATGATTGGTTCAGAGAGAACCAATCAGATTGTAGAGGAGGTGGGTCTAAGCAAGTAGAGGAGGGAGGACCAAGACATCTGATTGGTTGGTCTGACACCTGACACAAGATTGGTTCTCTCTGAACCAATCACTTTTCATTGATTGGCTGTCCCCTCTGTGCTGCAGGTGTCAAGCGCCGTGACCTCGCTGCAAGCGGCAGTGGCCGAGCTGGAAGCTGGAAACCTGGCCTTCGCTCTGCAGTACAGCCGCGAGGCCATCCTGGCCTCCGAGAGGGCCTTTTTCGACCCGTCCCTGCTGCATCTGCTCTACTTCCCCGATGACCAAAAGTTCGCCATCTACATCCCCCTCTTCCTGCCCATGTGCGTCCCAATCCTGCTTTCGTTGCTGAAGATGCTGGGTGAGATTCGGAGGAGTCGTGCGGAGAAGCGTGCTAAGAGCGACTAAGAGACCGGAATCCTTCAGATTAGAGAAATGCAGATATATTTAAATATAACACACACTCCACTCACGAACAAGGTACTGTGCCGGGCTGCTCCAGCACACCCGGACAGTTTTTTTGCCTTTCAGCGTTTCAAGACTTGGTGTTCCAGTGCAACCAGTTGGCCGGTGTAAGACCACTGTGCGATGTGACTGAGATCTAGTGACGAGCACTGAAATCCAAACTTTCTACTTGTTTCCTTCACTGAGAGAAACAAACATCATTTTTGGTTGTCTTGCCGCGTGGCAGTTTTTCCCTCTTAAAAATTTAGGACCTGGAATCCTTTTTTTTTCCACACTCCACCTGCGTGTTTCTCATCTGTGGCCCTATTTTCAGCACACTGTGCTCTGGACCCTAGCCCAGCCTTACTTGTGAAGACATGTATCTCCAAGTGCTGCTGTTATGCGATTTTCGGCGTCAGATAATGGATTTCATCTATTACTTGTTCACTTCGATTTGAAATGAAGATGCATAATATTGCCTTCGGTGTTATAAGTGACATGTTTATTTATGATGGTTTCCTAAAGTGTAAGCTAGCCTTCAGAATTTCTCAGGTCAGGAAAAAAAACATTTTAAAAGAAAATGGTTTGTTTCTGCACTGCTGAAAACACAAAAAAATAATGTGGCCCAGTGTGGCATGGAATTGACTACTGGGTGAATGCATTTTGTTTCATTTTGTTTTGTTTTCTTATCAGTGTTGGGTTTGTAGTGGGCTTTATGCAAAATACTGTAACTTCTGAATAAGGACATGTCAAACAATGTTCTCCTGCTCTTTCTGGTTCTTCTCGGTGACTCTAATACTTCTTTGAGCTGTTATTGGATCGGCTACAACCCTGAGCCTGATTGACCGTAGGATTTGAGTAGAGGGAACATGCATAAGCAGCCTTAGCGAGGGGGGGTCTGAAAATGGCTGATTGATATTTTGCCACATAGATGGAGACTAAGTAGCTAGTTAACTTTGCAAATGGTGAGTCAAGGATCACAGCTGGGCCACACAGATCCATTTATGTAGGTCTATATTTGGGCACAATTTAACTCACAGCAGAATATCTTAAAACCACGAGCCTTTTATGTACATTTGCGGTGCTATGACAAGAAATTACAGCGCCATTTAACCTCAATGCGGATAACGCCTATTTACATACCCGTCTAACCCGTGAGCTAACAAGGGACAAAGACTTTTTCTACACGAGGGCCCCCCATCATTGCAAATTCTGACACATTTTGGTTAATATTACTATTTTTTTAAACCACGAGGTCTGCCCTAACGGCCTACTACATACTTTTAAAGTCGCACATTACTGCTCAAGTCAATGTATGATTCACAATCACAATGAAAATACGGAATATGCACAGATGTCTGGACAGGCGAGGCTTCTCGCCGGCAGAGTAGCGGACGGACTTTAAACTGTTTATTAGTGTTTAATGAAAAAACACGGAGGCCGGCGGCGGACGTGAGGGCGCGCGGGGCCGGCGCGCGCTACACACACACGCACGCACGTGCCGCCGCCTCGAGGGCAGCGCCGCGCGGCGTCACTATCAGTCTGGCGAGACGCAGACATAGAAATTCCGAATTTGGTGTCTGAGGATTCCGTGCCTGACAGATTCTGGTGCGCGTTCGTACGCGAAACCCTACCTGGCGCGTCTCGGCTATCTTTTTTCCCGCTTTAACGCGCTAAGAGGTACTATTTCGCGTCTCGGACGCACACCCCGTACGCGCCAGGGCCGCGCGCCCGGCCGCTGATATCCCTCCGCGTTTAGCACAGTGGTTCAAAAAAGGAGGAGATCGGCGCCATCTTGGAGGGAGAAAGCTTCGAGCGGGAAGGGGGCAGCAATCTTTGGCGAGCGCTCCGTGGTGTCGCTTCGGTCGCCCTTCGTTGTTCCGTAGCCGTTTACTCGTGCAGGGGAGCGAGCGACTCGTCGAGTTTCTTTTGGTGATTATTACCTGGTCCGGTTAAGTGAGACGGAAGACGCGCGATGTCTGGCGGCGGTGTGATTCGCGGCCCAGCCGGGAACAACGACTGCAGGATATACGTGGGCAACCTTCCCCCCGACATCCGCACCAAGGACGTCGAGGACGTGTTCTACAAGTACGGGGCCATCCGCGACATCGACCTGAAGAACCGGAGGGGAGGCCCGCCGTTCGCTTTCGTGGAGTTCGAGGACCCCAGGTGAGGCGCGGCGCCCGGCCGCCCGCCCGGCCTTTATGCTCCCGCATGCCCGCTAGCGGCGGCTAATCCGACTCGGCCGCTTCGGGCGGGATATGAAACCGCGGGTACGGCTCGATGCGCCGCAATTTGCGGCCGCCTGCGGACCCCGCGCTGTGCGGCCGTTCTCACCGCCCGGGCGGCCGGCCACGTGGTGCCTCCCGGCCCGCGGAAGGCGGCGTGCCTTTCGGACCCGCGTAGTATTATCGCCCCCGGGGCGTAAAAGGCCCGCGCTCGGCGACACGGGGGCTCGGGCGGGAGAGCATGTGGTCTGTTCGCGGAAGCTGTGCTCCAGACCGGCTTGGTTCGGCTGGCGGTCGGAGGTGCGGTTAGACTGGGACGCTTGTGCGTTATTGTCGGGGTAAGCGCGGCGGTACTCCGCCATGGCGTGTTTGGCCGTACCTACGGTCTCCTTCCATAAGGTTAAAGTTCCGGCCGTGAGTGGGGGGCTGGGGGAGGGGGCTTCTGTCCCGCAATGTTTGCTTTGCTTTGGTCTCATTCGCTCCCTTCGAGTGTTTGGCTTTTTTAAATCACTGAGTTGCCTCCCCAAATATCAAACTCTCTCCTCCGCTCTTGGCTCGAACTTTGGGAGTGATTTAAGGGTTTGTTTTGTTGGATCTTGGAGCCTTAGTCTTGCTTCGAACCCAGTTTGGACTGTATACATGTTGCTGCTTAATGCGCGTGGTGGACATGATTCTGGATTTAAAAAAAATAAATCTCTTTTCTTTTCAGAGATGCTGAGGATGCTGTGTACGGACGGGATGGCTATGACTATGATGGGTACCGCCTGAGGGTCGAGTTCCCCAGGAGCGGTAGGGGTGGAGGGCGAGGGGGGGGTGGGGGAGGTGTTGGTGCCCCCAGGGGCAGATACGGACCCCCATCCAGGCGCTCCGAATACAGAGTCATCGTCTCAGGTGAGCGGGTCCACCCGGACGCACGGAGCGAGCTGGCTGGGACATGTTGGGGCTTTGTCGATGTTGGAGTTGTGTAGCGTGCTGGTGAAGGAGCTGGACAACCGAAAGGTTGCAGGTTCAAGACCCAGGAGGTGCCCTGCTGTTGTACCCATGAGCAAGGTACTTAATGTGTATGACTTAAGAAATTATCCAGCTGTATGCGTGGGTAACTGTGAACTGTGATCTGTGAATTGCTAAATGTGCTGCACTTATAGGAATTGAGTTGTGGCATGCGGTACAGGTTTATAGGTATTGGGATTGAGTGGACAGTCTTAGAGCCAACAATCCCAAAAGTACTGCATTTGCCTGTTGCACTGGCTTCGCGTGCCGTTTAACTGAAATTCAGTGCATGCGGAGTTGCGCCTTTTGAGTGTGTCTCTTGTGTCCCTCAGGTCTCCCGCCTAGCGGTAGCTGGCAGGATCTTAAGGATCACATGCGCGAAGCAGGTGATGTATGTTACGCAGACGTTTTCCGAGATGGAACTGGGGTTGTGGAGTTTGTTCGCAAGGAAGACATGACCTACGCAGTCCGAAAGCTGGATAACACTAAGTTCCGGTCCCATGAGGTAGGTGTGAGATTGCTCTGGCTTTCTCTTGGAAAGGCTGCATAGCTCTGGACGTGGGTGGTGGTAGTGGTGATGGTGTCCCCTTGGTGTAGACAACTAGACTTGGAATGGCCATTTCTCATCCAAGCTGAGATTGTACAGCGAAAGTGATTGGTTTAATCTTTGTTGTACATGGACGTTTAGTCATGTCATATCCTTCACTGTTGCTAAGAAACTGTGAACCAGGCATTTGCAATCATTAATATATTAATGTGACGGTCCTATTTTTGTTGGGTAGCTGAGCTGGGTGGTGTACATCGCACCCTCCAAAATTTAAAAACATGTAATGCAGTGCCATGTTGGGGGTCACTTTGTGGGGTGTGATCTGCTTCCGTGCTCATGTATGCCGGGAGGAATTGAGCGTTTCTTGTTAAACCCCCGCCATTGTAGGAGGGTTAGGAGTAGTGGTTTTACCCACCAGCCACATTCACTGTAGTTTGGCGGTGGTGGCACCGAGGGCTGTGCTTTCATGGGAAAGGTGTTGGTGTTCACCAGGGAGAGACGGCGTACATCCGTGTGAAAGTGGACGGCCCCCGGAGCCCAAGCTACGGGCGATCGCGCTCTCGCAGCCGCAGCCGAAGCCGCAGCCGGAGCAACAGCCGCAGCCGGAGCTACTCCCCCCGCCGCAGCCGGGGCTCGCCGCGCTACTCGCCGCGCCACAGCCGCTCCCGCTCTCGCACCTGAGTGCCCGGGAAGCCGTCGCTCGACCAGCTGTGCTTCATCACCCCCCCTCCCCCCCACTTTCTGTTCATTTTGGTTTGAGCCCCCCTCCATTTTTATGTAAAATCCCCCCCATTAAGATCCTTATTTGGTATGTGCGTGTATAACGACCCCCTGCCCTCGTCCCCCTCCACTGTTTGTCCTGCATACACTGCATTTTAACCAGCTGTTTACTCCCGTCCCCCCTCCCTTCCCCTTTAATGATCTACTGAAGGTGGAGTCATGCTCTGTATTGAATGTGGATAAGCTTTGGCATGTGTTTCTGGTGGGTTTTTTTTTTTTTTTGGTGTAGTGGGCATCATGTTGCAAAACTGTTCAATTTTACTCTTTCATGTCTTTCTATAGACATCTGACGGGCAGGATTAAACAGTGCTTGGGGATAAAGGATTGTGAAGCACAGTTCATTCATATTAGGATTATCAGAGCGTTTTTGGGAGGAGCTGAAGTCAGATCATTGGAGGCAATGGTATGACAGCAAGTGCTTCGGTTACCTCTTAAACTTGGCAGTATTGATCATTATAAGCATCCTACCAATAGCGTAACTCCCTCTGGGCCACAGCCCTCCAATGGAATACGTCCCTTATGCTTCTGTTTCCCCAGATAGCCCCGCCCCAATTCCACACCAATCAGTACTGCTAAGCATGCATGAATGTAATGATGCTTGTGCACCATCCAGGGAAACAATCTTTTAAAGTACTTAATTATTTAGTACTTTTGTGCCCCCACAGTGTGTGTACTGTGCAGGATTTCTGTTTTAAGTGTCATCTAGCTTAATGATAGAAACGGCAATTCATTGTAGTTTCTTAGACTGGCTTTGTGGACATATCATAGCTTATTTCAGCCTGGCCCTATGTACAGACATTGTGTGTGTGTGTGGGGGGAGTATTGACCCAATTTTCTTTTTGTTTTAGATTACCTGGGTTTTTCACTGAGTTGATTTGGGAGGTGATCATTGTCTGGTATCCTAAACTTAACATTTTAAACTCGTACTTCCATCTACAAATGACACCAGCCAGATGATCTCCTCCCAGATGAATAGTATTAGGAAAGAGGAGAATTTTTTTTTAAATTTCATTTAGCTCTCATTCTAACTTCTTGCCTCCTTCTTTTTGATTTTGCCGGAATCCAAAGGTTTGGATTGGAGGAGGGGCTCTGCGGATCCCGGTCCTGGGAGCTGGATCGTTGGATCAGTACATAATCGGGATAGGATAGGCTAAGGATGGATCGGTGGAAGCGGGATCAGATTACCCGGACCCCTAGGAGTGGATCCCTCAACCCCACCCCCCCTCCCCACCATATCACGGTTAACTGGATTAACATCCAAACATCACCTCCAAATTGGCTATTCACTCAAATTTTGGTGGAGCCCCCAGGGATGAGCGCGCACTTGGGAACCGGCCTTTTTTTTTTTTTTTTTTTTTAATTTTAAAGTTTGGTGTAATAGGAGCAAAAAAATGACCAGGAGGCGGGATAGATATTCTTGGATGGATTACGCATGTGGAGCCTGGTAAATAGAAGGGAGTTTAGTTGGGGGGGGAGGGGGGGTTGTTTTTGTCCCCTTTGGTAGCTTCAGGTTAAGGAGTTAATCCTTGGTGTTTTGCTATAAGGAAATGAGCTGTTTTAATTGGCTTTTTTCTCCCTAGTTTATAGTGTTTCTTTCCCACCCCCTTAATAAAGACTTCAAATACCCTCGCCTGTTTGTAGTCTGGGTGTTTAACAGGTGGAGTACATAATCTGACTTTGGTGTGCGATTCCTCAATCTTTCTTTATATACTGGTATCTTTATTACTCAAACTTGGCAGCTTTAATGGTGGGGCCCCGAGTCACATCATGAGGAGCCAGAAATCTTTCAAAGGAATGACACATTTCTACTGACTAGTAGCAAATGGAAGCTTGCAGAAGTTCTTGATGGATGTCTGGTACCCCACAAGAACCTGGGCCTTTCAAGAATGGACTGATAAAACACCCAGTTTTGGTTTAACTGTGGTGGTACATGTTAACTGGAAGTTGTATGCATGCTGGACTTATACACACATCTTGTGAACATTCTAGAAGAATTCACCCTAGTGTGAATACACGCTAATTGCCAAAAAGGAAGCTGAGATGCAGGCAGAGAAGCACTCCCAAGTTGTTTGAGAGTCCTGTAAATAATGAACAGGAACTAAAACAATTCTGTTAAAAGAGGTACCCAGCCAAAGGGATCAGGATGGTCTGCTGGTAAATCCAGCTTTCCAGCAGAAGATCCCCAGGCCTGGTGTAGACCCATGTGTGTGATCTGATCCTGTAGTAGGCCTGAACATGGGAAAGGGGTTTTATGGCTATCCATATACAAAATACTCGTGGGTTTATATGCATGCATATTCATGCAGCTGTGTTATGACTCAAGATTGGTGAAATGCTGCAACGTGATCAGTGGGTTTAACAGATAAGTACCCTCTCACCAAGTAACGCACTGCTGCTTTCCACATCCAATTGAACTCCGTTATTTACTTCATCTTATGTAAGCCCATATTCCCGCTCGGTTAATGCAGCGGGCGAAGGTAATTGCTGCGTTTTGAGGCTGACGGGCACCGGGGCGCGGGGTGATGTGTCGGGGGTGCGGGCGATTTCAGCAAGGGACCGCTGAAGGTGACCGATACGAGGACAAAGTCGGAGGGAGCTTTCATTTCGCCTTTATAGGGTTTCCCGTGCAGGTCTTAAAAGCGGAGCTCCTGCTGTGTTCTCGCGGAGGTCGGCGGATTATGCACGACACTGAGGAAATCCCCCCCTAGCCATGACAGCCCTGATTATGCAGAATACATTCTACCGGGGTCTTTAAGCTTTCATTTCGTTACAGTATTAGCGATTGCATCCCATCTTAGACTCTTTTGGGTACATTTCGGCTGACAAGTCTGCAGAAAGTTTATTGCTCGTTAGGAATCTCGTGAAACAACACGGAACATTGCCGATCCTGCATTTAACCGTCGATATGACGCCTCGTCGGAGTACCAAAGTGGATAAATCACAAGCATGTGTGCTGCGTATTTCGGCCAGAGGCTCGCGCAGGGAAGGTTCGATGCAGCTCGTGCCTGGGGGTCTTGCTTATGCACAGCAGCGAGTGGCTTTTGCCCCATATGTGGGTTATATAACGCAAAGCAAACGATGGAGTTTGCAGAGTAACCAAACCTCGAACTGGTTGTTTGAAAGAAAAAAAAAAGTGAACCGTAACATGCACAACATTTGCATCGCCCCCGCGGTGCATTGTGGGCCGAAATAAGATGCGGGCAGTCGCGAGCTAGAGGAGAAGGCGGGCGGCGCGCGGCCACAGGCCGCCCCCCGACCAATGGGAAGCGTGCATCCGTGCAGCACTGCGCAGGGAGGGCGAGCTATTTTAGCGGGGCAGATACCTGCAGATCAGCCACAAGCGAAGCCTAACGGGAGCCGAGCGGTCCGCGGAAGCAGCACAGCAGCCAGGGGAGGCGGAGGAAACGGGACGCGCACAAACAGCCCGCTGTTGCCGGCGGAAACGTTGAACCAAATAATATCCAGTAAAGGGGTGAGCTGCCGCGGGGGCTTATCGGGGCGGCGGGGCCGGGGGGAGCCGGGGCGAGCGGAGCACGTTTCGCCCTTTGCAACGTAAACAAGCCCGGCTTGGGGCTCCTATGCGCACGGATTTGTCCGGCGAGATGGGCGCAGATTCGCCGCTTTGCGCCGGGCGATCCTGGGGGGGGTTGTGTAGGTCGCACGGGGAGGTTAATCTGCTATTTTGATAATGGCCCCGGCGGAGGGAGGAGGGGGGGCTGGCGTTCTAACGTTACCTTGTCGCATTCGTGAGATGCCAGGGGCATCGCTTCCCATCCTGCGGTGGATTCGCTTATGCAGCCAGATCAAAGCACTCTGAAGGGTAAAGGGATTATGTAACTGCCGGGGAGCAACCGAGGGCTGTTAATGGGAGGGTGTGTGTGTGTGTGTGTGCGCGCGTGCGTGTGCCACCCCCACCCCACATCCCTAACCGCGCTCCCCCCAGCCGGACCGCGCAGGGTCCCGCTAATGGCGATCCCACGCGTGTCCGTGCGTGTGACCACCTCCCGGATATCTTGGATGGGGTGGGGGTGTGACCCGCCGATTGCTTTTTAGGGGAGTACGTGAGCGTCTCCCGTAGCTACGCGGGGGGGTCGGTAGGAGCGCCGCTTGCAGCCGCATGATTTCACCTGCGTATGTATTTGGCCGATCGCCCCCCCCCCCTCCTTCCGAGACACCGCCATAATATAGTATCTTCTCTTGACTTTGCAATTCCAGTTACTTGTTTGATGGTCCGTTTCTTTCCTCTAGTATGATGAGTTGTAAAGCTGGCATTTGAGGCCAGTGTAGGACCACCAGATCATTGTAACCCCCCCCCCAATCACTACTTGCTATGGTACTATAGTCACCCATTTGGGGACTGGCGTGTGGAAGTTCGGATGCATTTGGAATGCTGAGGTTCCTGAAGGAGTCGGGGGTATCGGCAGTGTCTCGCATAGCCCTTCGGAGGTGGTGTGCCATTCTGTTCTATCCTGCCTTTAATTGGCTCCCTGATGTGTGAAGTGGGGGCTGTTGTAGTTAATCAGGAATGCCGCTGTTGTGTCCTGATGAGCACCGACAAGCTGCAAATGGGGTTTTAGTTTGAGTGGTTTTTTTTTTTTTTGCTCTGACGACAGTTTGTTGAGGGGCAGATTTTCCAGATGGAAATGTGGAAGGAAACCTGCACGGGATTTACACTGGTTTCCACTGGCCCAATACTAATGGGAATTGCACCTTTTTTTTTAATGTCGCGTTCCGCTCTGTGCAGTCCCTGAAGTTGCAGCTGTATTCAGACTGGAAGGACTTAAGCTCGCGGCCAACTGGTGTAGTTGCCTGGCTGGTCGGCTGCCAGCTGGGTGATGTGACAATTTTGCGAGGATGTCTCATCGCGGACACTTGGCGGCTTCGCTCGCTCGCTTTAATATGCGTGGAAAGCTGTGGGCTTCCTGCCTGGGAAGATGCACGGCTGAGTCTGTGCCAGATAGCTGCTAGCATGGCTGTGACTGACTGTGCTGGGTACAGCACCTGTTATCTCCTTTGCGAAGTTCTGGTTAAGAGCGTTTTCAGACATTGGTGCAGCTGGGTGGTTTTTGTATGCCCCTGTGATGCCTTTTAAATGAGGCCAGTTGAGCACATGGTTTCTAAACCTAGCATTGTATCTGGACTGTTGTGGGGGGTCAGAATGGATGCAGATTAAGTTCTGCCAGAGAGGTCTCTCTTCCCCTCTATTCCCCTGGCCTGTTGGGGGGGGGGGGTAATTTTGTAATAACGCGTGTTTTGTGAAGAGGGGGGGTGCTTATGAAGTTTGGGGTAATTACAAAAAAATAA
>JAODKN010000039.1:10712473-10727960 GCA_026774425.1 Petrocephalus zakoni | reverse complement strand
CCCCCCCCCCCCCACCCCCCCCCCCCCCGCCCCCCCCCCCCCCCCCCCCCCCCCCCCCCCGGGGGCGGCGCCCAATTTTCTCAGACCTCTTGTTTGATCACTCTGAGTGGTACTGATCATGTTTGGCATAATTACCAAATATTAAAGCAATGGTTTTGATTACGGTAGACAATGGTGGATATTAATTGCCTAGTTCACACGCTCAAAATGCAAAAAATCTGTCGCACGTGGATATTTTTTGAATTGATTTGATAAGTGGCCATTTGGGAAAACAGCAGGGACCCCCCCCCCCCTTCATACTTGACTATTAGTTTTAATTGCTGCATCAACTATCAGTCTGTATCTGCCTGCTGTCCTGTAACTCTACACTGACTGTCTCCATGCTGGCTTTTCTGCATGCCGAAAAATGAAATGAATGAGGTGAATATCATTTGTTTGCTGCGTTAACCCCCCCCCCCCCATCCTTCTCTGGTTGTCGCACACAGGCATCATGACTGACAGGAAGGCTGTAATCAAAAATGCCGACATGTCCGAGGACATGCAGCAGGATGCGGTGGACTGTGCCACGCAGGCGATGGAGAAGTACAACATTGAGAAGGACATTGCTGCCTACATCAAAAAGGTGTGTGTGTGTGTGTGTGTGTGTGTGTGTGTGTGTGTGTGTGTGTGTGTGTGTCCTTCACCCCAACCACTCGTGTTCTGAATGGGTCAAATCTGCCAGGGAAATGTCTTCAGGGATTTAAAGACGACTTGATGCTATGAATGGAAACCACTTTATATGCACGATTTTTGCTTTCAACTGCATACATGGTGACCCATCAGTCTCACGGTGATCTTCCTGTGCCTCTTTCCAACCATCAGGAGTTCGACAAGAAGTATAATCCCACGTGGCACTGCATCGTGGGCAGGAATTTCGGCAGTTATGTGACTCACGAGACCAAGCACTTCATCTATTTCTACCTGGGCCAGGTGGCAATTCTGCTGTTCAAGTCGGGCTGAGGGATGGAAGGCTGAAGTGAGGAGGGAGGACCCCCCCCCCTCCCTCCCACCTGGACTGATGCACTGATGGCTGCCTCACCTGCTCCTTACACTTAATACACATGAGGGGAGGCAGGACCCAACACTATTAAACTGGCTGTGCTCAAGTGCATGGGCGGTGTACAATATTTGTGTATATGTTGCAGTAAAATCTTGCTTTTCTTTAGTTGCTGGGATACAGTAAGCAACAGGGAGAGTTTTTGTTAATGCTTTCTACTTATTTTGTTATTGCACTCAAGTTGTACAAAATGCTTTAAAAGTGGCCTTTAAGTGAAAATAAAGAATAGTTCTACACGTTTAAAGTATGAGGGTGTTGTCGATTGGCATGCTGGACTTTTTGTTTGGGGGGGGGGGGGGGTTGCATTGCATTGGTCATTTTAGGGGATTAGGGTGTGGTGATCTTCCACGGCTTGGGGCTCTATATGCATTGCTCTGCTTCTATCAAGCAAGGAATCCAGCCAAATTTAGATTTTTCTCAAGGAGTTGAGTGATGCCCAGCAAACCCGAATGTGCACTGTAAGTGATTTAATAAAAGCGAGAGCGATATTACGTAAGGCGGATCAGCGGTCAGGGGGGATGGATGGTTACACAATGCGAATGCTTGGGAGAGTTCCAAAGGCTGGTGCCGCCCCTCTCGACTCGCTTTCCCTGATTCTCTTCGCGTCGCAAGCCGAGAAGCTGACGGCATATTCTCCCTCGCTACAGAACGGCCACGTCGGTGTAACGGCAGTCCTGGGAGCCTTGTGCATGTCTTTGCCTTCGGCACTAAAAGATGGTTATGTCCCTAATGAAAGCAAGAACATCAGCGCGTCGGTCTGAAGTACGGCCGTCGCTATTCTTCACGGGGGCTATTGCAAAAGCGTATGACATCAATCTGCAAGGTTCTGGAGAAAATAAATGTAAATTGTTACCAATAAGTTCTGCATGATTTTGTATTTCATCTCACATTCAGTACATATTTCTGTATTTCGTTTGAGCAAAAAAAACCTTTAAGCTTTGAAGGATTAAAGAAATGTCACTGGTATGAAGTGAACAAGCAAAAAAAACATCCCGACTACGCAATACTGTCTTAAGTTTTATCCGCTCCATATAAACCACGAAGAGTAATGAATATACGAATGAATGAAATTCAATACAATTAGTAATTTTGTCTTCCATTATTCGTTAAATATCGCAAATTCCTTCCTGAGAATGACTACAGACTACTACTCGTTTACGATTATAGACCAATTGATTTTGTAAAAAACAGCATCTACAGAAAGAAAGAGCGGAAGGACGTGTTGGCTCTGACCCGGAAGTGGATTTCGGTTACCGTGGCAACGTGACCCTCAGCCTCCCAAAAAAATGGCCGCCAGTGGGGCAGCGGCCTCGGCTCTCACCGCCATGCCGGGTCCAGCCCGCTGCTTCTCGGAGCCCGCCCGCTGCTTCCCGGAGCCCGCGGTGGGGACCGAGGCGGAGGCTGCGGGCGGACCGGGCGCGCAGGTCGCTCGCTGTTTCGCCAAGCTGCGCTCGCTCGGACCCTCCGACGACGGCGACGGCCTGAGGACGGAGCTGAACCTGCTGTTCGACCAGCTGATCTCGGAGGACTACCACAGCCCGGCGTCTGGCCGCGGCATTCGGCCCCAGGTGCGGGGATCCCTGCGCCCCAATGGCCAATATCAATAACGATAAACTCCGCCTGCATGCTGCAAGCTACGACTGATATGACCGCGCACAATTTTGGTTGGGGCCCAGGATTGCTTAGGCTCACGTCTGACTTCTGAGTGCCATTCCCGTGTATATTGATACTGATCGCACAATCCAGCTATAGCATAAACATCTAAAGACTGTCAGCAGTCAGAAATGGCTGTTCTGATTCGAACCGGGCTCTGGGAATCTCCAGACCCTTCTAACCACACCCTTGGGTGGCCTTTCTGTTTGCAGGATGTATGTGCCGTCCTGGTGCACGCCAGCCGACTGGTGCAGCTCAACCAGGACCACCTCGTCGTTAAGTTTTGCCAACTTATCCATCACCTTCTCAACCGGCTGCAGGTTGTTCTTCCCCTTCCCGGCACCTGTCACTACAGCCCTTGCTATTGCCGCACTTAGTAGTCATCCAGTGTTAATACAGACCGTCTTGGTTTCCAGATAGTGCTCAGAGGTACAGTATTATGCAGAAGTCTTAGGCAGTCTAAGAAAATGTTTAAGGCTATTTATCTGGGTAGCAAATATATGTGTGCTGAGGGGGAAAAAATATCTTTAGAATGTATGTAAATTTAAACACAATAAATAGGTTGGTGGCCCGTCCTGGGTTATTCCCTGCCCTGCACCCGCTTCCAGGACGGCCCCCCGAGACCCTCACTGGACAAGCTGGTATAGAAAATGGGCAGATGGATGGACAATAAGAAATAAACACGACTTTTTTTCTGTTCTCCAAAAGGTCACTGACATCTCGTGTGTTGGATGGCTGGATGAACACCGCTCTGGTTCCCAAACCTCTCCTCAAGGGCATCTGAGCCATTCCATGAATTTGTTAAACTTTACCACCAGCACACTTAACCAATTAACCTAATTAGTTAAATAACTCAATGAGGTATTGATTAGCTAAGAAAGGCAGGGTAGTGGTTGAGTCAGAAAATGGGTTTTTTTTTTTGACTGCCTAAGACTTTTTGCACAGAGCTGCATGTGCTTCTGTGTTCAGATTGTGGCTCCCAAAATGGAATCATTTTTAATGGTGCAGAGACTAGGTCCTTACTCTCTGTGTAGTGAGGCAGCTGGCTGTGTAACTGTCCCGGCTTGGCTGAAACATGCCACCGGGGGCATTCAGACGGGTTGTTTTTGTGTGCCACAGGTGATTGTGGATGAGCAGAGCTTGGACTGCCTGCTGTGGTATGTGACCCAGGCACTGGCCGTGTGCAGCTGCTGGACGCTCACTGATGTCCTGCAGGCTCTGGCAGCCCTGCTCTACGGAAACGGGCCCAGGTGTCAGAAGGTAAAGAACCAGAATCAGAATCGGAAAAACATGAAGCCCTCATTATCTAAGTCCCATGCCATCAAATTCACTTAAATACAGAATAAAGATAATCCCTTCATTTATTGTTCTGGGCAGGGATTTGTTCTGTCTCTCTCATTAGTCTGAAAGTGGTTTATATTTAGTTTGCTGCCCTATATGTTCTACGCCTCCCTTGATAACGGTGTGACAAAGCAAATAAAAAATTTAGGGCTTTTCACTTGAGTAGGCCCAAGGAGCTGGCTAACTCGGCTCTTTTTACTGTGAGATTAGTCACCTGTAACTGTAACTGGCTCTCCCTCGCAGTATCTGCCAGACCTCCTGGGCAGAGGAGGGATCCTGTTACGATACAGTGACCTAAACCAGCCAGACCTGGAGCTGCGGCGAGCTGCAGTGCACTGCATGGGCAACCTCTGTTTGGGGTGAGGCAGTTGGCATACATACACACTGAACTGTACACTTCAGGCAGCATCTCAGTCCATGCCATGCAATGGTGGTTCGCTATTGGTTAAAAGTAATCATGTGACCTGTCAGGACACCCGGACAGTCACATCTGGAAGAGCCATACAGGAGTGTTTGTTTCCAGACCTTCATGAAGACTCTACAGTGCCCCAGGCCTGCTAATGTGGACGAAGCAATCTTCTGCACAGTCAGTAAAGTTCCTCTCTCTCACTCGGCTGAAACTCGCCCACACTCACTGTCCTCCTGACCTCCTCCTCCAGCTGCTCCAGGATGCCCTGAAGGGGATGCAGCACTTCCTGAACAGTGAGAAGGGGAAGCTGGGAGTGGGTGAGCAGCTGGGCACCCTGCTGGCAGTATTCAAGGTGCTGGAGCTGAATTCGGGGGCCAAGGGATGTGCTTATTGGTCATGTGACTTATGTATGGGTCCTTAATCCATGCATTTAAATAACTGCTTTAGTATGTCTGTACCTCCAATATAGAAGGAGATTGAAACAGTGACACTTACACTATACTCTCGCTACACGATACTCACACTAGGTGATCTGTACTGTGCCCAAGCATGTTTGACCCCCAAAGTCCAGTTTGTTTAGCCAGTGTGATCACTAAGCATGCCCGAGCATGGAACACGGACATGACGTCAATAACGCGCCTGGCGCACACAAGCAGAACGGATTGGGTAGGCCGTACAGATTGGGTAGGCTGTACAGATCAGGTAGTATCATACATTTCCAGACCCAGAATGACTCCAAAGCCTCAAAACAAGGACATTAGTCATGAACTGCATTGCGCTGTGTATAGCGCCTTTCCTCCTAAGTTTTCTGCAGCATAAAAAGTCGCACAGTGATGATGTACATTGGGGGTACAGCCCTCCTGCCATAGGCATCGGCTGCTTGTTTGTGGAATCATCTGGAATGATTCTGATGGCTTGTTCATTCTGCAGAAACACATGTTCTTCGGACTGCCCGGGATACACGTGGAGATGCCAGCGATCCTATACCCCACACCACTCCCCCAGTACGATGGAATGCCCCCCCCCAAGGCAGAAGTACAGAGGAACCCCCCAGCTCAGAGCAGGCCCTCAGGGGTGCGTCCCCTGCACCGGAGTGTTTATGCATGGGCATTGTTGTGTCTCTGTATGGCTCTGTATCTCTATGGCTAATCCAGATAAATGTCTCACTCCAGAATAAGAAACGGAAATCGCGTGGGCGGGGCAAGAAGGTCGGGTCAGAAGGGAGACGAGAAGAGGATGGGGAGGAGGGGCAGGAGGCGGAGTCAGACACGGGGGCGGAACCCGGCAGGGCCCGCACAGCTGAAGCCTCCGGCCGCTGGACCCACGATCCCAGGGGCTCGGCTCACCTGTTCTCCCAGGCGCCCAGAGAGGGCGCTGTGGCATTCTACTCTACCTGGAAGAAGAGCAGCTCAGACTCTGAGATCTCCGACCCAGAGGGAGGGATGCCGAGTAAGCTTAGGTAGGGCTACCTGGGTCAGCGCCGAAACATGCAGGAAAATGAGTGGCCCGCTGGACTTGTTTGAGAAGTGTCTGTCTCCTGTGCTAGCCTGATCGATTGCTTTGGTCTGCTTCCAGGCATGAACATGGTCTGACGGAGCTAGCGCTTAGCAAGTGTAACCCTCTGTGCTGGGCTTTGTGCTAATCCCAGGTCACTGCGTTTTGGCTGACTCAATCACGTCTGTGCGCAGGTTATACCAGGCCCGCGTGCGGCAGGGGGCACTACACTGCTTCCTGTCGGCCGTCCGCTGCGTGGAGAAGCGTGTGCTGTACGGCTACTGGTCCTCCTTTGTACCCGACGCTCCCGGAGTGGGTGGCCCCCCTCCCCTGACTCTGCTCACCATCGCCCTTAAGGATCCCTCGCCTAAGGTCAGCCGGAGGGGAGGGGGGGAATCCCGTGATTCCTTCAGTCAGTTTTTGGGGTGCCTTCTATTACTAGGATTACGGTATAACCCAGGCCTGGTATTAGAATGCTGTCTGAACTGGCAGGTGCGGGCCGGGTCTCTGCAAGTGCTCTCGGCCCTGTTGGAAGGCTCGCGCCAGTTCCTGTCGGCGGCCGAGGACACGGGCGCTCCCCGGCAGGCCTTCACCCCCTTCTCCGTCACTCTGGCCACCAGCCTGCGCGAGCTGCACCGCTGCCTCCTGCTGGCACTGCTGGCCGAGTCCTCGCCACAGACCCTAACGCAGATCATCAAGGTGGGCAGCCTTCCGCTGATCTGGCGCACAGACACGGCTTTACTCTCTCCGCACGTTTTGCTATTGGCTGACCTGCTTATTATTGGCTTGACCTTTGACCCTCGACATTTGTTCCCATGTGTTACAGTGCCTGGCCCACCTGGTCTCCAACGTCCCCTACAGTCGCCTTCGGCCAGGGCTGCTGGCCCCCCTTTGGAGACAGATCCGCCCTTACATCCGCCATCGAGGTGAGGGGTGCGGCGTAAAGCGCCGGATTCGGTCATGGCCGCTGGATCGTTTGGTTTAGCATTGGTGGCTAATGCTAATGCTTTCGTCCTGCTCTTTGTTACTCCTCCAGACGTGAACGTCCGCGTGTCCTGCCTCACCCTCCTGGGGGCAGTGATCTCCGCTCAGGCCCCCCTCCCTGAAGTCCAGCTCCTCCTGCAGCAGCCTGCTGGCTCTGGGGGAACGGGCAGTGCTCTGGGCGGGACTGGCAGCGGGGGAGCCACCCCCCAGGAGCTGCAGCTGAGCTGGCGTAGGGGCCCCGCCAGGGAGTCCCCGCCCCAGCCGGCCCCAGCGGGGGCAGAATGCTGGCTGCTGCAGCTGTGCATGTCGCTGGTCACAGAGCCCCGGGACGACCCCCAGTCTGACAGCGATGCTGGTCCCGCCTCCGGCACCATGGAACCTCCCCCTGTGCGGCTAGAGGCTCTCCAGGTGGGGGCGCCCTACTTGGGTCTCTGGGCATAGATGCCTTTATAATGCATTACAAAGCATCCTTAATGCTTATACTAGCCATTATGATGCATTATGGAGGTATCTATAGTGCATTATAAAAGGGAGCTTTATGGAGCTCATTCATAATGCATCATACACCTGCCAATAATGTGTTATGCCTTTTGATAAATATTTACAGCCATGTTTATAATGCATTATGAATGTGTTATTATTATTTGTAAAGAATGTGTTTATAAACTGCTTAAAACATGGCCTAATGTAAAGCGTTACTGATTATTTGTATAATGGATGTTCTGCCTGACTGCTCCCTCTCCGTCCCGAGAGCAGGTGCTGGCCCACCTGGTCAGGGCCTACTTCCCCCTGGTGCAGGGCCACCTCCTGGAGCTGGGGGGGGTTTGCACTCAGTGCCTGCGGGAGGCCGACTCGTCCATCCAGCTGCACGGTGCCAAGGTGAGGTGTCCTCTGTGCCTGCCCCTGGCTCCGCGTGGTCTCTTAGTCTCTGTCTGTGTCCCAGTTCCGGGGCTGCGTCCTGCCAGGGCTGTCCTATTTCCAAGGCTCCGTCAAATGCAGCCTAGGAATGTCATTTTCCTAGTGGGTCCGTCACGCCCGACTTATCCCAAGGTTCACTGAGCGGATTTCTAAGAGGACGCAGGACGCAGCCTACGAAGATTGCATTATATATCCCTCCCTGAGAAGGGAAAGGTGGCCACCGGGGGTAACCCGGCGAGGGTGCTGTCAGATTAACGTAACCCCCCCCCCCCCCGTATGTCATGTCAACTCCCAGCTGCTGGAGGAGCTGGGCTCAGGAGTCATCCAGCAGCACCGAGAGGAGTCCACCGTGCCCCCAGCCCGTAGGGTGCCTGTCAGCCAGGTGAGCCGTCCCGGGGGGGTCGCTGTCCATGACGAGGGCTGCGATGGTGGGCGCACGTCCCTCTGTCTGCTCTGCGTCTGTGTGAGACCCTCCATGTCGCGTGACAGGTGGTGCAGTTCTGGTCTGAGGTGCTGAGTGGCCCCCTGAGCAGCGCCCTGCAGAGCGAACATCACCCCACCCTGCAGACCAGCTCCTGCGATGCCCTGTCCGCCATCCTGCCCCAGGCTTTTAGCCAGCTGCAGGTGAGGTACACGCGCATGCACAAACACTCACACACATGCACAAACATACACACGCGCATGCACAAACATACACAGGCGCATGCACAAACATATACACATGCATGCACACCCATGCACAAACATACACACACATGCACAAACAGACACACTCATGTATGCATAAACAGACAGATGCACGCACACACAGAGACACCCATACTCATGCACATACAGACACACGCACACAGAGACACACAGGCATGCACAAACTGACAGGCATGCATACACACACACACACACACACACACACACACACACACACACACTACATTACTTCTTTCAGTCCTGTCTGTCTGCGAGGCAGTACATCAGCAGATAGAAAGACAAAGGGACAGAAAAGAGAGACACTGCTGCACTTAGAAATGAAATCTTGCTCTGTACAAGGAATAAATCTCAATGTGCAAAGAAGCCTTGACGTGCCAACAGTACTGTAGTGATGAATAATCGCAAAGGCGGAATGGGTACGTGCCGAGCGTCACCGTGCAGAATCTGCACTACAGAGTGACTGCAGTGCACAATAAATGGATGGCTGTATAAATTACCTGTGCAATGACAATAGCTGAATGATGTGAAGAGAATGCGAGTGTTGTTACAGTCTGCAGGCAGGGGATTGGCTCTCCCCAGCCTGGGGCGGAGTCATATGACATCTGCTCCCTCTGCTGTCCTCCCCAGGATCGAACCCAGGTCCTGTGCCTCACTGTGTTGCTGGGTCTGACTTACAGCGAGAACTCCCTGGTGAAAGCCGCGGCCGTCAGGGCCCTGGGCGTCTACGTCCTGTTCCCCAGCCTCCGAGAGGTGCGCCCCCTGCTGCTTTGCCCAGCGCGCCGCTCCTGCTTTTTGGCACCTTGCATGTGACACATTCCGTCTCCTCCATCTCACACAGGATGTGATGTTTGTAGCCGACGCGGCCAACGCCGTCCTCACCGCGCTGGGCGACCACTCACCCAACGTGCGCGCCAAGGCCGCCTGGTCGCTAGGCAACTTGACTGACACGCTCATCGTTAACATGTGAGTGCCGGTGGTGCGCACAGCCCGGCGCTGCTGCTGACAGGGCGTCCTCCCGCGTGCCGCGGCCCACACTCAGTATCTCTGTCCTGCTTTCTGCCTGCTGCCCAGGGAGTCGGTGGGGCAGGACTTCCAGCAGGAGTTTTCCGACATGCTCCTCCTCCAGATGCTCTTTTTGGCCACCCGTGCGTCCAGGGACAAGGACAGGGTGAGCATGCGGGAGGGCAGTGATGCTCAGGTTACCAAATAGCCACATTTCGGGAGTAATTGCCTTTCTAAATAAAGAAACACATGAGATTTCTAAACAAAGAAAGGCCGAGTCCTGCCGATGGATGTAACAGAATACCAAATAAAAGTAAGAGCTCCTGCGAGGGGTCAGTGGGTTAGAACCAGGCTGACAGCTCAGATCCTGGAGAGCAAAGACCCTGACCCTAATATGTCCTGGGACTGCCTGACTGTGCCTTTAGTTGTACGTCGCTTTGGATAAAAGTAATCGCTAAATAAATGTATTGTAATTGCTGTGCTCGTGAGGATACTAACAGGTTTATTATCAATTAGGCCTCCTAAATTGCAGGTAGGACTTCCAGGTTTGTTACTCTTGAGATGTGATGGGCGATTTAGCATCCCCACCAAGCTCCTGCTCTATCCTGCCCCCCACAGGTCAAAGGCAATGCCGTGCGCGCCCTGGGGAACCTGCTGCGCTTCCTGCAGCCAGCACACCTGTCCCGGCCCGGGTTCGAGGGCCCGGTGGAGGAAGCTGTGCGGGCGCTGATTGAGACCGTCCGCAGCGAGGGCACCATGAAGGTTCGCTGGAACGCCTGCTACGCCCTGGGGAACGCCTTCCGGAACCCGGCCCTGCCCGTGGGTGAGTGTCGCCCAGCGCAGTCTTTCTGCTCGTAACGCTCTCGGTGTGTTAAGGCCTCCTCTTCTCCGTTTCCAGGCACAGCCGGCTGGACTCCCGATGCCTTCTCTGCCCTGTGCCACGCGGTGACGGCCTGCCGCAACTTTAAGGTGCGGATAAAGTCGGCGGCGGCCCTGTCGGTGCCCGGCGGCCGCGGTTGCTACGGCGACACGGCGCAGTTCGCCCGCGTGTGGCAGGCCCTTACTCAGGCGCTGGAGCACAGCGGAGAGGCGGAGGACTTCCTGGAGTACCGCTACTGCGCAGGGCTGAGGCAGCAGCTCTGCTCCGCCCTGATGCACCTGCTGGGCCTGGCGCAGCCCCCCGACCTGGCCGCCCTCGCGGCGCCGCTGGCCGGGGAAGCCGGCCCCACCCTGCGTGGGTACCTGGTGCGCTACCACCTGGACGGCAGCGACCGCGGGGAGGGAGACGGGCCCGCGGACGCAGCCCCGCCCCTGGAGAGGCTGAGGTACCTGGACGAGGTTCTGCAGCAGCTCCGGCTGCTCCCGGCGGGGGACTCGGACACCGACCGGGCCAAGGCACACGTGCTGACCTTCCTGGGCGACGTGGAGAAGCTGCTCTGACCTCCATGTCCCGCCATCTTGGTCCTTTAGAAAAGCTGCGGAGTGGCCGGGCTCCAGGCGTCCTCTCCGTACTCCCCAGATGGGTTGTTCCTTACAGTCTGTCACGTCAAACTCAAAACATGCAGATTCAAGACTCTTTCACCTTATTCTCTAAACTCTATGCAGAAAGTACAGTTTGCTTCCGTTTCTGTTACTGGTGGCACCATGAACCCCGTTTGTAAGCACCCTATTTTATTTCATTTGATTTTATTTTATTTTTTGTGTTATTTTATTATTTTTCTCGTTAAAATCCAATTTTTTTTATCCAAATGTTTTCTCTGCCAGAGAGCAATACGCAGTTATAGATCTCGCCAGCAGAGGGAGCTGTTGACCCGGTAACATTTTAGACTGGCGTTTTAACGTTTTATGGCTCGTTTCAAAGCCCGACGTCAATGTGCCTTTTTCTCTGTTTGCTTTGAAAACTATAATGACCGTAGATGATTGTCTCGAGTTATGTCCGTTCATTTTTTTATTACAGTGTAAGGAAAGAAATATGTGGCATTCTACTGACAATAATTACATGAAATGTAATAAAATGGAGAGTATAAGGGCCAACCCTGAAGCCAGCAGAGGTGTCGGAGTGTCCTGTGTCATAAATGTGGCTCAGACTGCTGACGCGGTCCCCCCCCGGTCACCCCCATCATGTGACGGCCTGCGGAGCATGCACTGCCTGTCCTTTCCTCAATCCCAACACAACCTCTATGAGCTTCTGGTTTGGTGATTTTAAGATGCCCGGTGACCCCGTGCAATGCACAGGCACGTGACCTTTTTTCATTTTTCGCTTCAGGCTTCTGTGTGGTGGTAACGCCCTGCAGATTGTGCTGGTTTGTAAAGCACTAGATCAAATGGAAACATTCAGCTGTTATAAAGGGATTAACCAGTATTTTTTTTTTTAATTTACTTAGGAAATTTTGGACAAGTAGCTCTACACATGCAAGGAATTCTCATTTACGGTTGGAAGATAAGTGCGTCATAAATGTATATAGCGGCCAGGGAAATCAGGAGGAATAAAACGTTAGGGGCTGTAAACGCGGATGTGTTCTTAAAATCCCTTATTCCGCACGAAGGGCTGATGAGGAGGGAGCATTTAAAAGTGAGAAACCGATAGCATTTTGTGTGCAGGTTACTGTGTTTCAGTTAACCTTTGCCTCATAACAAGAGCAAGGAGGTCCATGAAAGAGTTCATATGCAGGCCTGGTAAGACCTGAGACATCCGTGTTACCTGTGAACTTATGAAAAGACGTAGTGTTAAGTAGGCTTCGGGGAATGCACCCCAGAACATTACCTCAGACAATGGCTGTAATCATGTCACGTGACAGGAAGGAAATACAGTGAGGCTTGACCAGTGAACAGTAGGCCTGTGGTGTTTTTTGTTTGTTTTTCTTGTTTGAACGTAGCAGAGGACTGACACCCTCTTTCCTATGGGAAATGTATAGGCAGTCAGAATTGAGCCAATCAGAGTTAGGCCCGGACAGGGTCAATGAAGCAGGCGATTCCGTGGTTGGCTGCTCTTCAGCCATTGGAAACACAGTATGGGGTATGGAGCAAGTAGAAGTGATGGGAGGGGGGGCAGAGGGGTCATATATCTGCTCGACAGGATGTTGGTGTGGACTGCACTGTTCCTCGTTAATTCTGTTCTCCCAGGGAACCTCTTGTGTTTCAGGTGGACGTCAGTGTGGTAGGGGGTTGGTGGTTAAGGGCAGAGTCCAGGTCCCCAAGAGGCTGACGGCCCTGCGTTTGTGCTGATCTGAGCATCTACACCTGGGCACTCTACATAACTGATATGCTTGGCTGCCAACACCATTCAATCCCTCTCCGCTGCTCTCGGAAGTGCTACATCCAAAAAAAAAGATATGATGGTATATTTTGGGGCAGGTTCTAACCTTCTGAAAAATTGGCTTACACCAATGAGCCAAAACAGTATAACTACCCGCATGTGCAGAGAGTAATGTTAACCATCTCATAAAAATGGCGAGCGTCATTGTCTGGGAAATGTCAGACACTAAGCTAATATTCGGTGTTCGTAGTCGCCATGTTGATTGGGGAGGGAGACAGATCTGAGTGACTTTGTCGAGGGCTAAATTATTACGGCAGGATGACTGGATCTCAGAAATGGCAGGTTTGTGGGGAGCTCGCAGTTAGCCGTGGCAGCTACCTACTGAGAGTGGCTGAGGAGGGAAGACCCACTATCTGCTGCTGATAATGCTGTGCCCCTTGTCACAGTTACACAGATCTTTATCCCTGCCCATTTCTTCTGCATTTAACATGTTGATTACGAGTGCTGAATGCTAGCTTGCATCTAATACACCCCAGGCCATCGCACATACTATTCTTCCTAGATAGTCAACATTATTCACCTCACATGGAGGGGGTCATAAATTCTTTGGCTTATTGGTAGTATATATCCTTCTGGATAATAAGATGGAGTGCTCTTATGATTGCTGCCTTTAACTCCTGTCTGTGTGGTCGCACAAACCCAGAAGAACCGTCACCCGGTCTAGACCAGACGATTCTGGTACGAACCTGCGCTGAGGACTTTCAGTCCGGTCTGGTCCGGCTTTTGTCTGGCGCCATGTCCAGTGTCCCGGCCTGAACCGAAGGAGGAGGGAATCGTGCGGAGGGGACGCGTGAGACAAGACAAGTCACGGCTGAGGGGGTGTCTCATCTTTAACTTGTGTGACAATAAATAACCACCGATTTCACAGTAGGTGGGCCAGATGGATCTCTCTCAAACCAAAGTGGGGGGGAAAGAAGCACCAGAGAAGAACATCGCCAACAGAACAATGGTCAGGAATATTTTCCACCCTTTATGGACCAAAAATGAAGTCTGATTCCATATGATTGTAATTAGCATCTTATTTCCATCTGTAGACCTATTTCTTCTCCTATCTTCATTATGAGTTTCCTCCCCCACCATGTCCTACAAGCGAAACACTTTTGATTTAACGATTAGCTTTAATTAGGTCTGATTCATTTTATCTGACAGGTGAGGTTTTCGTTTCAAGACTAAAAGTGGAGAATGTAACACATTGGCATTAAAGAGATGGAGTCTTACTTCCGAAAAAGCGCCTTCATGTCCTGTCAGGGTCAGCGGCGGCGTGTTTGCGAAACATTATTGCTTTGTGTTCAGGGGACAGTACTGGGAATGTGATCCCTGTATGACCCTGCTATCCGTTAACCCCTTCCAGGAAAAAAATAAATATTTTGGAATGTCCCGCAGTGAGGATACAGGTGACTAGGTGTTTATGGGCCTTGCTGGCGAAATAATTCTCCAAGCAGAAGGTCACTGGTGTGGCCCAGTAAGTGAGGACTGCCGGTCTCTGTTTAGTTTGTGTCTGCCATGCGGACTACGGGGTTCGAATGATAATCAAAATCTGAAACATGTATACTGGAATTGTTAGCTTTGCCATCTTGCTCTCTGTAGCTTAGGCTACTGCACAAGGTCAGCCAGCAGCCCTGGGGGGTTATGGGCTTTAGTCAAGGCCCACAGACATGTGAGGCTTCTGCTAAGGGAGGGGATGGAACCAGCAAACTTCTGATCAGCAAGATTGGGACTTTGCCCACTGAGCCACTCACCTTCTGGCTGACTGTGGTGGAGGTTGGCAGGTACCATTCAAGTTGGGGCTCGGTTATGCTTGGAGTCTGAATGATAGAACCGTGTCTAGTGCTTGTGGGTCATGGGCTCTCTCACGCCACTCCAGACTCTGTGCCGTGTGCACAGATAGCGGCCTCACAGGATTCCTCTTGTGTAATGGTTTTTTCGTTCGGAACCGACATACCGTGCTTGTGCGTGTCTATGCATAATGAGGCCCCTTCATGACCAGCCATGCATGCAGGTAATGGCCTCCGAATCCCTAATCATTCAGTGGGACTAAGGACACAGGGTGGTTTGCAGTCACATGTTGACCTATCCAGGCTTCCCATTGGTCGCAGCGGGGGGGGGTTACCCATGGGGCCAGGAGGCGGGAGGCTGGCGCTTAGGTATTCATGGTGGGGGTGACAGAAGGCCACCTGGTTCCGAGTTGGTTCTGGAAGAGCAACTGCACATATACACCCCCCCAGTACTCCCACACCCCCACCCCCCCCGTCCTCCTCTATTGACTTGTACATGTCGTAAGGACAGAATGTGATGCTCAGGAGAACGTCACGCTTTTCAGTGGTGTCTATTTCTAAGGTGATGTCCCCTAACTAGGGACGGCACACTGGCTCCTGTCTCCGCCACGGCCCCATGTGTGTGGGGTTTGCATGTTCTCCCGTGTCATTGTGGGGTTTCTCTGCCATGACCCCATGTGTGTGGGGTTTGCATGTTCTCCCGTGTCATTGTGAGGTTTCTCCGCCACGGCCCCATGTGTGTGGGGTTTGCATGTTCTCCCGTGTCATTGTGGGGTTTCTCCGCCACGGCC
>JAODKN010000039.1:10688304-10708331 GCA_026774425.1 Petrocephalus zakoni | reverse complement strand
GAAAGCAGGGGAAGAGCAGTGTGTGAGCAGGGTGTGAGCAGGGTGAGAGAAATGTGTGAGCAGGGCGAGAGCAGCATGAAACTGCTAACATTAGAGAGCAGGGTGAAAGCAGGGTGAGAGCTGTGTGTGAGTAGGGTGAGAGCAGGATGAGAGCAGGGCATGAGCGGGGTGAGAGCGGGTGAGAGCAAGGTATGAGCAGGGTGTGAGTTGGTGAGAGCAGTGTGTGAATAGTGTGAGAGCAGTGTGTGAGTAAGGTAAGAGCGGGTGAGAGCGGGATGAGAGCAGTGTGTGAGTAGGGTGAGAACAGGGTGAGAGCAGTGTGGGAGTAGGGTGTGAGCAGGGTGTGAGCAGGGTGAGAGCAGGGTGAGAGTGGGGTGAGAGCAGGGTGAGAGTGGGGTGAGAGCAGGGTGAGAGCAGGGTGAGAGGGGGGTGAGAGCAGGGTGAGAGCAGGGTGAGAGGGGGGTGAGAGCGGGGTGAGAGCAGGGTGAGAGCAGGGTGAGAGCAGGGTGTGAGCAGGGTGTGAACGGCAGCCTGAGCTGGGGAGGTAGCCTCCTGCAGAAATATGAAGCCTCATCAACTATTCAGTAAACAGTGTGATTAAAGCAATGAATGTTACAGAGAAGAAAGTGAGAGGTAAGAAGGCAAGGTCCAGATTAAGGTCTGGAACGGACGATCGTCACCAGTCACTGCATCACTGGCTTCTGGGGGGCTGGGGGGGGGGTAAGGATGTGCTGACTCATTGCTCATCACACCTCCCTCCATCGCTCCTGTAACCTCTGCGGCTCCCCCAATGCACTAAAACCCCCCCCCACTTCTGCATTGCCTTTTTGGCACCATTAGAGATTGGGGTGGATGGATTTTCTGGGGATCTTCACCTGTAATTTTTTTTCTGAATATAAAATATATTAAGTATGATATTAAATACATTAAGAAAAACAACAAAGGCATAGGACATTATTAAGGGTCCATAAAGGATCAGCTGTGTTATATCAGCTACACTCTTCAGCGCCTGCTGTTATGACCCCTTATCTTTTCAAGCTTGCCAATGCACCCAGGGTGACACATGTTCAGCCCTGCAAAGGATTATGGGAACTGGGATAAGAGTGCATGCCGTCTGTGCTCCTGGTCACATGACTTGTTCCTCCCAGGTCCACAGTCTGATAGTGAACATGAAAATGGGATACCTGCTGTGTATATGTGAACCAAGCATAAATATACAACACCATGATCTACATTATCAGGAAGTCGTCTTTCTACAGAGGACTCTGCTGCCAAATTGGGCAGTGCTGCAAATGAGCTTAAGGCTCGGGGCTGGTGACTGGTAACCAAGTCGAAACCAGAAGCAGGTCTGCATTGCCCAATCATCCACCTCACCCCTTTGGTTTCTGTGGTAATCGACATGCTCTGCGTAATGAAGGCTGCAATAGAAAATAAAGCCCCAGCTGATGCTTAAAAGACAAATTATAAAGCTATATACAAACGCAACAACCTAGCAATTCTGTCACAGCAGGTATTTTACAATTACTTTAAAAATTCATATTAAATCAGCATCTGTATCGACACGCTGGCACTTTGCCTTAAGACTGTTGCCTCACACATCTAGAGATCCTGGCTCCACATCTGTGGAGTTTGCATGTTCTTCCCATGTCATCATGAGGTTTCCTCCAGGTACCCTGGTTTCCTGGTTTGTTAATGTGTGCGTGAATGGTGTGTGTGGTCTGTAATGGGATGGCGCCCGGCCCTGGGTTATTCCCTGTCTTGTGCCCATATCTTTCGGGATAAGCTCTGGACCCCTTCGACCCTGCACAGGATAAAAGACGGAGGCTAGTGAATCAGCAGTCTTTTTCGTGTGCCATAAATGCCAGGTTAGCAGCTTTCACACAGATTTGGAATAGATTAGAAAACGACTTCCGGGCGCCAGCTTTTTTGAGCATGGTCAAAAGTAGCCCCCCTCCACTTACCCTATATATGGTGCCCTAGGTGTCCGCCTATGTGCCCTAATGTGTTTCGGGCACTGACCCTCCTTCCCCTGTGTTAAACTCCTGCATGCCCCAAGCAGCAAGCCTATTAAAATGGGTCTTTTTATCTATTTAAATGCTATTTTCATTCAATGGAATGGCACAAAAATAATATTGCACTGTATTTGAAGAGACATGTTGACTTTGAATGGTTGTAATTTAAAACGTTTAACCTTAGATATTTTATTTTATCTATATTTTAACTGAACTGTCCGATACGTTGTACTACCATCACATTTTGGGCTGGTTTCTGCGATGTCATGCGGTTTCTGAGGAAATACTTGTCGGATATTTTGTGAGGATCCGGCAAACCTGTTGTCGTGTCACGTGTTTAGCTGCGATAGTATTTAATATAGCCCGGCATTATCTGTCGGGCTTCTGACTAATAACCAGTCACACACTCCGTGCACCTGACGGCTGTATCGGCGCCCGAGACTGACCGTACCGTTCCCAGTACCGCTACGTGCGGCCTTTACTCAAATGTGTTGTATCCCACGATTATTATTATTCGTATTATTATTATTATTATTACTCAGAGCCATATCCTGTGTAAAGTTACGCTGCTTACGGAATTTCATCATATATATTTTATTGCGTGATACATAAATTCGAGTTGTAATTTACGGCTTTAAATGTATTTTATATATAAATTTAACTAATGTTCGTGAAATAAAAATAACATGTTTCAGATTCAGCTAAAAATACAAGTAATGAAAGAAATGAACCTCAGACTATTTAATTTTATTTTACGAAAATGTTTCTCTTCCTTATTATAGTAACTTATAGTAAATGCCAGGCGTGCGTTGCCGTCGGCTTCAGTGGCCCTGTATGCTGTGATACTTATCTGACGTTCCGAGCTTCTGTTTTGATTATTCACTTAGTTTAGTGTGTGTGTGTGTGTGTGTGTGTGTGTGTGTGAGTATTTATTATTTTTGAAAGGCCATGCAGGTCGTTCAGGAATAAAAGCCTACCAAATGTGTCAACGTAAATTTGAGGCCGGGTGTTTGTTAAACCAAGGGCGTCGATTTGGGGACATTGGCAGGGACCGGTACCGCGTACCGCGTGTGTTTAGGGGGGAGGGTGGTTCGGGGCTGATTTGGTCCCTAACAATGCTGGAACTTTCGCCCTCGTGTTAAACGCCCACTGGTCCGTGTTTAACTGCGAGAGACGGTGCGCCGCACATCAACGCCATGAGTCTAAGATCGCTTTGTGCTTTGTGCCCGAATCGGGACAGATAAGGCCGCTCGCGGAGCGGCGTGTTCACACGGCAGGCTTTTAGATACAATGACAAATCAAAACAAATGTGTAACCATATAACAAGTATTATAATAATAACAACAACAATAATAATTATAGTTGTTATTAATAATAATAATAATAATAATAATAACAATGATTATTATTATTATTATTATTATTATTATTATTATTATTATTATTATTATTATTATTTTACGGATACGAAGAATTAATTCAAAAGAGTGAGTAATGGATCCCGTGTCCCAGAACACAACTGTCTTATCGCGGTACTGAATCGGTCTCCGGTGCGCGGTTCCTGCGGGGGCGCGGCGTGTCACTCTCGGCCCCGCGAAGGAGGGGTGCCCGGCACCTACTATTAGCTTATTCCCGGTCGGCGATCGCACATCTGCAGCCAGGGACACGCTTACAACCGACATTAAAATAATATCATTCCAGAGTATTAACACTCTCCGCCTTATTTATACGGAGAGCTGTTTTTTAACACAGGCGGTTTATAAGTTTTTAGATGAAGGGCGTTAAATTTAATTCACCAGCTGTTTGCGGGAAAAAAATAATGATTGTTAAAATAACGTATGCGTCCATGATGAATTTTGCAGTTCAAGTGGCATTTGATATTATAACAAAATACAGTGTGATTCAATAACAACAGCAACAATATCGACATCAATAAAAACAATAATCACATCGCACTTAATGTTTTTAAAAAATAAATAGTCATTGGGTTTGAACAGACCTACGTATTAATGCATGCATTTATATAATTTGTTGCAAATAGGCCTAACAACAGGCTACTAACCGCTGATTACAGGACTAGGCTAAATCTCGACAAAAGATTCTTCTTATTGCTTTCTAAATTAAATTATTTTACTAATTGTGCTCGAGCTAGGCCCGTGAGTGTAAAAGCGCACGGGGTCTCACTGTCCTTTGTGTGTCTTTCTGACAGTTTTCGGGCTTCTCCTACGGCCCGCGGATTACACGTTGATTGAATCAATGAAGTGCTGACTAATCCTTTGGGAGTTCAATCAGTAAAATTAACAAGCCGTCCCGTCGTTAAACTCTCTGTATCGAAATGATGAATGCATAGTGACCACCGCCGTCATTCTGAAATCATAGGGATGCTTTCGGGGGAGAAGCGCGATGAACAATCATCGATGCAATTTAGCAGTACTTAGAGTCTCCGATGGGTGCATACAGCCGTCTGCGGCCCGCCGACGGGGCCCTCCGGCCGCCAGCACGCTGCCCCGCCTCGGCCCGCCCACTGCCACTATAACGTCCCTGTTGCGCAGGCATTATGGCACATTGCACTGTTTTCCACGAAAGCCTTAAGCCAGGTGCCCTCGGATGCGGGACGCGCATCAGCCACAGACGCACTTTCTCTCTCTCACACACATACACACACACACACACACACTCGCCTTTCTCCTAACCAGCTGCTGCACGTCGCACTAAAGCGTGTTCATGTTCTCGACGATGGTGGCGAAGCTGACATCGCTGCAGCAGGAGCTCCTGAGCGCTTTGCTGGAATCCGGAGTCACCAAAGACGTCCTGATCCAAGCCCTGGACGACCTGGACCCCAGTCCGCCCGGCCTCAAACACGAGCGATCGCTGCTGTCACCGGGCGGCGGCGGATCGGACACCAAGCCCGGCTTTCGAGCGCTGGCAAACGGGCACGGCAGGAGCGGCAGGTCCTCCGGGGACGAGGGCTCCGAAGACGGCGACGACTTCGACACGCCGCCTATCCTGCGGGAGCTGCAGTCCCTCAACACGGAAGAAGCGGCCGAACAGAGAGCTGAAGTCGATCGGATGCTGGCGTAAGTCTGCGACTTAATTCGTGCGAATCAAACATCCAGGCGAATTTTGAAATACTTTACTCTGAGCAGAAAGTTATGGTTTGCGCTTAGAATGAACTTCCCTGCATTTAAAGTACACTTGGGCTATTTTATAATGCTGTTCTGCTGTTACTGTGGTACTATTATGTGAAAATTAAAGTTTAAAAAAATCACTGTAAAAGTTAAGGTAAGAAAAAATCGTTGGGGATAAAATTTTTTAGTCCGAGGGGTCGGATTCGGCATGAAAATCTCCGCGCCCAAAGTTTCCGAGTTTACGGAATTTCTGATTTCTGTTATTTTAATACAGTGTACAGTAATTATTTAATAGGCCTACCTGATGCAATGGATCGTACAGTTTATTTTTTGGATTATATATATTTCTGTATTTTAATGATCTGTTTAACCGAAAATGCAATATGTTCTCAGGAAAATATTTATGCCGTAATTTTGGTTTTGTTACTCAACAAAACAAATACACATATATTTTTATACGAATATTTTTATATTTACTATGGAGTCGTACCTCAGGTTCGTTATAATATTGTAAAGGCCTAATTTCATTATTCTAATACTAACAATGTGCAAACTTGTTTTCCTACTGTATGTCGTCCACTATCTTACATTTTTCAATATATTTGTAAAATTATCCACAGTTAATTTAATTATATTCAGTTTATTTTCCACATAGCATCGCTTTTATCATTTTAAATAAAAAATGTTTAGTTAGTCTCTTGACGCCACGTTAATTGGATTTTATTAATGTACCCATTCCCTGAATATTTCTGTGCTTATTTAATATAATTTAAGTTATAATTTAGGCACCAAACTGTGCGCAAATGACAGGCGAGATCAAAACGGAAGCACGTGGAGCTGAGATGTTATTAATTTTATTCTATAAATCATCAACAGAAAGATACACAGTGGCGCGCGATTAGACCAAATACATATCTGGTTACTCATTGGCGAGACGGTATAAACCGCCGTGTCTCTCTCGGCGCGGTCCACTTGGCTAAAACGGGCTTTTTCAGCGGTAATTAATTAGAGTTGGATAGCGTGTGTTCCCAGTACATTCTGCGGAGCTGGGAGCCCACTGTACCGGCCCTGTTAGCTTGGGAAAATGGCGAATGAGGCAACGCTGGTTGGAACTTGGGATGGTGATCTTAACTTGGCTGGTTTCGATGTTGATTTCAAAGTGAGTCTGATTTTATTTTATATACTTCCTTTTAACGAAACACAGTTTCGCGCAAGCGGCATTGCCTGGCGTGGATAATTATATTTGATTAATTATAGCATTATATTACGAATTCTGTATTCTGATCCAAAAATATTAAGTACATATATATCCAGTAAGTACGCTGGCCGTGTTTTCAGATTAATGAAAAGTCACTCATATAGAAATAAATGCGGATTTCGTTCGAGCTAGTTAATAATAATAATAATCATCATTATTTTTTATTATTATAGTAATTATTATTGTAGAATATCAGTTGAAAATAACTTTTTCCTTAGTATTTTTGGGATTTTTCGATTGCATAAAAATTTATTACCCTTAATTACGTTAGACGGGCATATACTTATATACTATAAAATTCTATGATATAATAATGCTATTGAATAAAATGTTATTTTGAAATTATACCATTGTACATGTAAAATCAAATTATAATCGAACATTGCTCATTTTTGTGTAGAAGCCCAGTTTCGTGCGACGCTTGTCTTTCTGACGCTCGTTGAGATAATCTTATGTTCCTAAATAGCTACTTCGTAACAATACGAATATACACAGGCCTATGGAAAAAATGCGGGGAACAATTATATGCTTATTTTTTTCCTAATTCGGAAGCATTCTTGGTATCGGTAATACTATTTTTTTAAATTCCATGACTAAGTTTAAACAATTTAGAAATTTAAAAATTAAATTTGCAACGATTAGTTGCACTTAGTAATGCGATTTTATTTGTCAATATTATTTTGCGCGGCCGGGCGAGTAAAAACACTCTTAACGCGGTTAGTTTATACTCGTTCGATTAGCGGCCAGTTTTAAAGTTACAAGGTGTGTAGGTGTCGCGTGAAAGGAAAGGACGCACTGCATCAATAGGCCCACCAATGCGAATTATTATAAACAAGACTTTTGTATAACAATATCAAAATAATGTATAGTTATTCATAATAAATCATTTAAAAACGAGTTACTACTACCACTGCTTATGCTAGTAATTGGCTACTACTACTGATGGTAGTAGTAGTAGTACTACTACTACTACTACTACTACTAATAATAATAATAATAATAATAATAATAATAATAATAAATTTTAGATCACCATGACCCTGTTTAAATAAACAACGGAATTTAGAAATGGAACTTATAATTTATTGAAAATGTACTAATATCACTCAAAAAAAAAAAAAAAACTCTAGTGTGAATAGCACAGATACTGTTATAATTTGACTAAATGGAAATAGGATTTAATAGCAGTTAGGGCTGTTTATAGGGGTGTTTTGCTGAGCGACGCCCTGTCTTGTACCCCAGCGAGGACCCCTGGCACGCCGCCCGCACCATCAAGAGCTACATGCAGCAGCACAACATCCCGCAGCGGGAAGTGGTGGACGTGACGCGGCTCAACCAGTCACACCTCTCACAGCACCTGAACAAGGGCACGCCCATGAAGACCAGCAAGCGGGCAGCACTCTACACCTGGTACGTCAGGAAGCAGCGAGAGATCCTCCGACGTGAGTCATCGCCTTCTCAGGAGCACTCGCTCACAGTCGCCGTATTCTACTGAGATGTTCCTAAGGTTCTTCTTTTTCATGGCTACAAAGATAGAGATAATTCAGTTAAGATGTAAATGGATACATTTGGGAACCTGGAAGAAGGATCTGGAATCCCACATACCTTCAATATCATACAATTAAGAGTTTCGACAGAGCCGGCACTTTGCCACATAAAGTTCTGCGAGTCGTCCGCTAAGCTGCAATGTGTGACTGGGAATGAAACATGCCCCCCCCCCTTGCTGATGACCGGTCCTGGTCACTCTTTCTTGTTTTTTCAGAATTCGACCACGTGCAGAGTTCAGAAGGCACTGACCCAGACAAGGCCAGTGAGGATCCAATGCTGTTTCTCCTCTCAGAGTTCAGCGACCCCGGCCAGGACCTGGGGCGGCCCGTTAGCGGGACGGGGGCCGGCTCCGAGCCCGTTAGCAAGAAAATGAGGCGCAATCGCTTCAAGTGGGGGCCGGCCTCCCAGGACATCCTGTACCAGGCCTACGAGCGGCAGAAGAACCCGAGCAAAGAGGAGAGGGAGGTCCTGGTGGAGGAGTGTAACAGGTCAGGCTTCTGGGTTTGGGACGTCCTGCTATGATTATCTATGGCATAAAAGAGCTTCATAGTAATGCTGTTTCATGTAACCCACCCCCCAGAGCAGAATGCGTGCAGAGGGGGGTTTCTCCATCTAAAGCCCATGGCCTCGGCTCCAACCTGGTCACGGAGGTGCGTGTCTACAACTGGTTCGCTAATCGCCGCAAGGAAGAGGCCTTCCGTCAGAAGCTGGCCATGGACAGCTACCCCCCACACGGCCTCAACTCCCTGCCGTCACAGCCTGGAGTCTCCCCTCCTGGAAAGATGCAAGGTACTGGCCCATCACCACTGTGCCTAAGGGATCTTGACCAACTTCCCAAGACTTTCTGCGCTGTGTATGGTAGGCTCTGCGCCAGGGTTCAAGTAAGATACCCATTATGCAGTAAGACGATGCTCGTAAATAATGTTCTGATGTGGTTATCTGTGGTGTTCTGGGTGGGGTGACGTCACTCACTCAAGGAGAGAGAAGGTGTAAAGGATTCAGGAACAATGAGTGATTGAGCAAAGTGGCAGCTATTGTCATTCTGATCTGCACCTAAGCCAGTGTCAGTCTGCAGTACATGTCAGAATGCATGAGCCCCCCCACAGCAGGTCGGGGTCAGAGAAGGTCTCGGAGGTCAACGTGGGGTCAGTGTTGGGTCGTAGGAGCTCAGGGCCCCCTTCTTGAACAGGTCTGGGTGGTCTGTAAACTGTAACGAGAAATTGAATATGGCAGCATTTCACTACTAGTTAATGGTAACCACACAAATGGTAACAGGTTCCCCAGGAGAGCTGCTGTAGGGCTGTTGGAGCCACTCAGATGGGCACCTGGGAATCTGCTTAGACTTTATAGAGGCTTGTCCCTGGCCCCCCTGTCGGGTTCTGGAACACCCACCATTGGGTAGACAGTATCGACACCCCCCATCCACAGTAGGCTTCAGTGATCCCAGTATGTCAGACCTGTGTTCTCAACAAAGGTGGAACAGCAGGTTTGCTTGTCATACGGCTGGTGGTACCTAAACCCTGCTGGCCAGAGCCCCTCAAACCTCCCCTCCCAATGACCCCATTACTAGAGGGACCCTATTTCTGCATCTCCCTCTGGACACTTTACAGGCTAAGATACTAGGACATCGGAAGCAACATTAGCTCTGTGAAAAGCCCTAGTAAGGTCCTTAAAAGCCAGCTTACACCCATTCCTCTCTCTCCCTGGCTCTCTGTGTATCCAGATGTCCGATACGCTCATCAAGGAGCCGGTGAGGTCACTTCCTCCACGGCGGTCAGTCACCATGGCAACAGTGGAATGGCCAGCAATCAGGCGTTGCTGCAGCAGGTGTCTCCCGACGGCCTGGACCACGGCCTGCTCTCGCCTGGTCCAAAGATGGTAAGACGACCCAGGCAATGTGCAAACTGGGGCTCCAGGGCTCCTTTCTTATTGGCTACCAAAATCATGTACTATTACTTACACTTAATATTGACATACCCTTTAGATGTGTTAGGGTCAGTGGTTCTCAGTCCTTGGGGACCCCCAAACAGTCCACAAGTTTTACCAAGCAATGAAGAACCCCAAGTACCTGGTACAGGTGTCTCTGGACCTGGGAGGTACAAACATGTGGTCTGGGGGTCCCCGAGGACTGGGTTAGTTAGTGGGACACTTTCAGGATCTGGTCTGTAAGCCCTAACCCTAACCCTAACCCCATCAGAACCCCTTCTATCTTCACCCCATCCTTTATTCAGCCAGTGTATCGCAAACAGTGATGGGGGTCAGTGGATGGCTGCTGAAATAGCAGCATATATGACACAGATCTGACCAACAGTCAGCTCCATGGATTTATCATTTGGTGCCATAACTTAGAAGCTTTTGATGCAGGTACAGTTTTCTAGGGAATTAAGGGGTGAGATTTTCCCACGGCCTGCTGGATTTCTAATGTGTGGGGTTGGATCACATCTGCTAATCACCAGAATATGTCAGTAGAAAAACACAGGGAAGGTTTCCAAAGTGCCTGTAGTGTGAGAGTGTATTCACGATACGTGCTGCACAGGACAGGTAGCTGCGCCTGAAACATGACGACACACAAATACGTAAACCGAAAGGGGAACCGGCAAACAGCCACATGCAAAACCTCGCAGCGATAGGCACAAAAAACCTTCTCAGCCAGACTCCCTGCATGTGCAAACAAACAGGATTGGCTCGGTGGAGCGAGAGTGAGGCCACGTCTGCGTGTGTGTGTGTGTGTGTGTGTGTGTGTGTGTGTGTGCGATCAGACACAATGGGCTGTGTGTTAGGCGAGGCTCTCCATGTGTGTTTGTGGCAGCACGGGCGTCCCCTGTGATTTCCCTTATCTGTGTGTGTGTGTGTGTGTGTGTGTGTGCACACTGAGTACACTAGGCAAGGCGACCGAGTCTGTGCACACAAAGGCCCACAGAGCCGCTGACACGGTTCCTCACGGCGACTCTCTCTCTGTGCATCCTGCTTCCTCGATGTTTCTGAAAGCGCCTTAAGGGCGCCGAGCCGCTCGTCCCGCTATGGCCGGTTGCGGCTCTGATCCGGTGTAACGGGCCACTGCTGTAAAGCGATTCCATCGCCGCGGCGACCAGTCGTCTGCAGTCGGGCCTCACTGTCACCGTAGGCAGGAAATGCGTGTAAATATACACACATGCATGCATGTGACACGTAACAAAGAAAGGATCTCCTGGTGCCAAATCAGGGTTGGACTTCCTGCCGAAGGGGTGACTTCCTGTCTCCCTGACCACCTCCTTCTATGCCCCTCCCCCTTTTTTACGCAGATATCTGTATCGGGGGGAGTACTGCCCCCTGTCAGCACCCTCACCAACATCCACGGCCTCACCTCCAGCCTGCCGCCAAGCTCCCAGCAGCACCACAGCCAGACGCAGAGCCTGATCATGACCATCGCGCAGAGTGAGTCCCTTTGCGTCGCACCCTGGACCCCTCGGGGTCCCCCCCAACCCCCTGCCCCCTGTTTGCCGAACTCCACCCCCGCGCTCTCGCTTTCCCTGCCCCGTCCTCAAATATCGCCTCCCCCCTGTCTTTCAGGTCTGAACCCGTCGCCAGGAGTGCCTGTCATCAACAGCGTAGCGGGGAGTCTGACTGCGCTGACTGCGCAGCCGGTGCAGTTCCCCCAGCAGCCGCTGCACGGCAGCCACCTGTCAGGCCCGGGCCTGCAGGTGCCAGGTCACATGGGGCAGCAGTCCTTCATGACCGGCGTCACGCACACGCATAGTGAGTAAAGCGTATCTGTAAGTGCGTGCGTGAGTGTGCCTGTCGCTGGGTATCGGAGACCCTCACCCCCCCCCCCATGTTCTATTGCAGTGTACTCCCACAAGCAGGAGCCCCCCCAGTACACCCACTCTCCCCGATTCCCCTCCCCCATGGTGGTGACGGACACCAGCAGCATTGGCCACCTCAGCTCCATGAGCTCCAGCAAACAGGTCAGTACCATTTTACTTCCTCTTCTGGCTCCTCTCTGACTCACCTGTGACGATTCCGTGACTCCTCCGTAGCGACTCCCTCCCCATTTGACCTCGTCCTTGAGATATTAAACCCGCTCCCTTCAGTGAAAAGCACGCAGCTGTATAAATGAGCAAAGTGCAAACAAAAAAATGAAGCCCTACATGTTTGAATAAAATAATTACTCGCCCAGGGGTACCCGTGACAAATAAAGTACACGCGCTAGAAGAATTAAGAAAAAAATATGAGAAAACGTTTTAGAAGGCTGGATAAATTAGTTGTTGATTCAGAAAGGACTGTCACTTGAGCTCATTTTTCTGTTTAAATTCTGCTGTGAAGGTTGACATCTACAAACGGCAGGAGTGCAGCTTTCATTTTCCTCTCAGGCTGAGGACGCGGCCTTTAGCTAATCTGCCCGTCACTCTCGGCCCCAGACCGTCCGGCCCAGTTTACATGGCTATGTGTGCATTGTAGTTTGCAGACACTCCCTTAGTGTTGCTCGGTGAGGGCAAGGTCCACAGAGGCGGGGTCATCGCGGGTTCTGCTTTAATGTGAACGGCCCTGATATGGATGGGGCCAAAAGGCCGAGGCCTCTCGGAGGTAACTGTAGCATGGCCGCCATGCAGCCTGGGGGGAGGTGGGGGGCGGGCGAAGCCTTGTGTACTTTTCCCTCATTGATGATTACACAACCTGGGGAGACTGAAACCAGGGTGATTCATTCCTTTATTTAAAAAAGACACATGTTTGTGTACTTTTGAGTATAAAGTGGAATAGATCCGACCTCTTCATTATTTCAGTATCTTTTGGCTTTGTCCTTTCTATAATTGCGCTTTTTTTCTTTTTTCAAGTGAGCCCATTGCAAATGTTAATTAACGAACCAATCGGCTGTGTCGACACTCCCCTGGGCCTCAATTTCCTTTAGAGGACCCTGCTGACCAATCAGGCATGGTCTGGTCCGGGACAGCGCCTGATTACAAAGACCCCCCCCTCTAGCAGCGAATGCCTTTGATGGGCTAATGGCGCTCTCCCAGGGCACATGTGCGTATGGATTTCATGGGTGGGCGCTGACGCCCCCCGGCTTCCGCATAGCGATCGCTCTTCCCCGAAACGCTGTTCCTGTCGGCGTTCACACGGCGCGATTCCCACGCCTCGGGAATGGCCCGGGGGCGGGGCTCGGCCCCCTCCTAACCCATGCGTCCGTCCCGCCACCGAGGTCATGGTGGACACCCATTCTCGCGTCTTCCTTTTCTGGCAATTGACATTTGAGGACTTTTTACCATAGATGCAGTACTCCCATTCACCCAGGGACACGTCTGACGTCTTATTGACCAATGGAAATAAGTTTTATGAAGTCATCCATTTAACTAGTAAAATACATTTGTACTAGTTAACATTTGCATTCATTTTTATGTATTACTTTATACCATTAATTGTAACAAATGAATGCTGATCGCCAGCTACCTGACATCACTGTTAATTGCGGATATAAAGGGAGATGAGCTTGTATCTTCTTGGCACTGATAACAATCCATGTAAGTCCATTTAAAACATCAAACCGCACACTGATGGCTGTGTACAGATAGATTTATATTTGTTGTGCTAATGGAGTCTCGTTAAGTCGTTTTAGGAATATTTTATTGCGATAATGTGTTTCTTCATGCTCGTGAAATGACGGATTTTGGAGATAAGTGTTTTTCATTGGACGGTGGCGATATACATCATTCATTTTCTCTCTGGATGCCTTTGTGTAAGGCAGTCTCGCAGACATGCACATCATACCTGTTCCACCTGTACAGTGTGTGCCATTTAAATTGCTGGGTATTTCACTGATGCATGTGATTGAGGGCAGCGTGTGACATTTTGTGTGTCGGTGCAGCGTGGGTATCGCAGCGTGTCCTGGACGGTGTATGTGTCAGTGTGTCATGGCCCGCTGAGCAGTGTGAGAAGATCTTCATCACAGGCACAGTGTGTCTCGACGAGTATTATCTCAGTTTGCCCCCCCAGCCTGACTCACCCCTCCCCACCCCACCCCACCCATGGGCCCACCTTATCACACAGACTGTTTGCAGGTTGCTGGGTCACCCCCAGGTTAGCTGACCTCGGGACAGGTGGGGTAGGCAGTCAGTCCTCACACACACACACACACACACACACACACACACATACACACGCATGTTTCTACTCATATCTTTGTGGTGACTCTCCATTCATTTCTATGGGAAAAATCCTAATCCCAACAATGACACCCTTAACCCCTACCCAGCTCTAACCTTAACCATAAATAACCAAACAAATTTATAAGATATCCCTTTAGGGAGTTTATAAATTTACCCACAAGGTATAAAGGTGCAGTTTGTTTTTTTATAACATTTTGGGGAAATCTGGTCTCCACAATAATCACAAGATCGCACGCACGCACACACCTATGTTTCTATCTTTGTGAGGACTTTCACTATATTTTAAATTATGGACACATTAACTAAAAAAACCTCACCAGAAATCTAATAACCAAGTTTTTTTGTTGTTTTTTGAGTTAGAATTTTGGCATTTGTTGCCAAAATTCAGTCCCTTGCAAAGACCACACGCAGACTTTATGAGATCTGCACAGGCACACATACCTATCTGCAAGCACACACACATATGCACACTCAGTCACAAGCTGACACATGCACTGATAAGCAGGCAGATGGGGAAACAGCCACACACACACACAAGAGGGAGGTGGACGATTTCTCAGCATGTTGAGTCGGGCCTACTTCTGCCTAATGTACCATAACCTCATGGCTCATCGTCAGGACAGGAACTGCTTTGTGCTGAAAGACCCAGATGATCAGAGTGTGTCCATTTACCTGGGGGTTGGGGGCATTTAGCCAACGGCACCTTCTCCAAATGGCCTGTGCATTCAGCCTGTGCGTGAGCATGAGGTAATGGCTTCTCTTCTTGTCTTCCAGTGTCCTCTGCAAGCATGGTGAGCACGTGCATCCGAGTTTCTGGTCACCAGGCAACAGGGTCCTGCAGTTCCACTCTATCGCCATGGTAACCTCAGAAGCTGCCCACCCCGGGAGGGCGTGGCCTGTCAGCCAATTAGCCCGACAGCGCCTTGCTGCCTAAGCCATGGAGGATGGTCGGAGTGGGGTCCCTGAAGCAAATGGCTTTTTTCGCCAGGAAAATGGACAATGACCGAACTGTACCGCTGTTGTCTTGGAAAATTAAACTCGAACAGCAACAGTCTATAGAGGGAGAACAGACCTGCAAACTCACATCCACAGGCCACTAAGGAAGAACTGTTTTGTATAGAATTGCTTTGGAGGTAAATGTGACACTTTATAGCATTTTTATGGCATAGAGGTGAGAGCAAGTAATGAGACCGCGAGACCGCAGTCACGGCTGCACTCCCTGCTTCTGGCACGCGGGGACTTTGGACACTCGTCACCCTCAACAGCAGCTGTCCACCTGTTAACATTTTTGACTTCTAATTGAAATGTTTAGTTGAAGGCCAGTCGAGATGAATTCCAGTTGAACCTGGAGCTCACTGGAGGTCAGTGTGTGCACATGACTACTGTGGAGTCTTCCTCATGCAATGGACTGGAGCAAACGAAGACTATAGACTTTACACTTTTTGTAAAGGCTGTCCTGTTGTTGACATTCTGTTATGCAGGAAGCCGCAGAGTGGCAGCCAGTCCCAGTGCATTGTGGGACAGCCCCACACCAGCCTTCCGAATAGAGAACAGATGCAGTGTGACAAAATAATCTTTTATGTAAATGAATCTTTATTAAAACCCATATTTATACCGTAAGAAAGCTGACTTGAAGTAAATGTGTTTTTTTAGTGAAAAGGTGATCATGTGTTTCCATTGACGACTGATACACCAAGGCCTCTGATATTATTTTAATACTATCCTGCTGAACGCTATCACATTACATTAATTGTGCATTTTTAATCACAAATGCTAGTGCAAACATGAGCGCACAACAAAATAAGATTTACTCTGATTCCGCATTGTCAGTCGACACAGAAACTGACAAAGGAGTAGATTTGCAATTACACTGCAGGGCACGTCAAACGAGTAAGCATTTTGGTCACCTTTTATAATTTGCTAACTGATGTTACTACTCGTGAAGCCTTTGATATTTTGCCATTTAAAAGATTCATGTAAAAATATATTTTTTATGTGTGTGCGATAATAAACTGATATTGAGCCAAAATACAGATGGCAGATTTAAGATTGTGAATGTGTAGTTGTGTCTCTGGTACCTGTGGGCCCGCCCTCCCCCCGGCGCAGTGTTTTTATGGCAGAGTTAGAGCGGGGGGTGGGAGCAAAGTCCAGTGGCGGGGGTTGGTGGGTGCGCCTCATCTCCCGATTCCTCACCCTGCCACTGTCCACATGGTCTGATCCGCCGCTGGAGGCTCTAGTAATAAACCCTGAAGCCTCGAAGCGCTGAGCAAACGGAGTCCATTAAGGGGAGGGGCTCATTTAAAGGGACAGCACACTCATAACTGTTCTTAATGATCAGCCACCATTACATGTTTTAAAAATGACCCCCCACGCACACACACTCACACACATTCACCTTGAGCTGCTGGATTACAGCCTGGCCACGATCTTTGATCCATTTCTGCTACCCCATATTCCCACAGTAAACAGGAAGCCAGGTAGAAGTAGGCCAAACCTCCAAGGTCAAAGGTCACCTGTGTGCTGTGGCATTATCCAGCCAAGTCCTCTCTTTGGCTGTCTGCCCTATGTGTGTGCTTTATTATATAGATCAGAGTAGCTGATCCCTCTGTTTAACACACAATGACAGGGAGCGGAAGCCCCGCCTCCAGGATGTTAGACTGACATGTTGACCTCCTCCATGGCCACATTGACTGTACTATAAATCTGAAGGTATGGCAGCCTGGTTGGGACACAAAGTACAGAGCAGGGAAACACACGCAGGCTGCGTTGCGACTGTTAAGGTATGAAGTAGGAGAAGCGATCAGGCTTTCAGAATGTGGCGCAGCAGTCAGGTGGCTGTCCTGCACTCTCCCACTCCCCCTGCTGGTATGCCAGCGGTGATGCGCGCATCATTACAAAATGTGCATCCTGCTGGGCTGACTCTTGTAATCCTGTCACGGCTCCTGTTTGCTTATCAATGGGGTCTTTGATTTTGTTCCCAGGGTACCACTAAAGATCAGAGAGTCACATTTAAGACAGTTTTTTCTCTCCTTTTTTTTGCATCTCCAGGCACAAAGAACAGAAGGAACACAGTAAAGAACAAAGAGCAAAAGTGCTTACTTCGAATCTGTTAGGACACTGGAATCTGCCACTGCTGTTAAGAACCCCCCGCTCAGTCGTCCCACCGCGAAAGTGCAGAATGCCTTTATTTGTGTGGCGGTTCCTACACACCTAAGAAGTCAGTGATCCATGGTCCTTCTTGGGCTCACTTTCCGGCAGGGTTGGACCGGCCACCTGGCATTTTAGAGGCAGGCCGATGGGTATGAAAAATTTATCATGGATGGGTGCCCACTCAGTGAGCGAAATTAATGATTTATCATGGGGGAGGCACCCCCCACTCATCAAAATGTATGGGGGGGGGGTCCTGCCCTTATTGTGGGGAGCCATGAGGCTGTGGGGGACCCCTAAGTCTGGGCCGAATTTAAGCTCATTCCAGCCCTGAATATTGAGCACTGATGTCTGAGCCAGGATTTATAGCTAGCTCAAGGCTCCCTTCTTCACTGCTGGGTCTTACTGATTCTAACGGGGGCGTAAGGGGGTGGGCACAGCACCGCATGCAGGCCGGCGTGCCGTCCACTCAGCAAAAAGCCGACGCATCCTTCACACCCACACGAGCGCCGCGACCGCAGTGCTGGCCGGGGGTGGGCGGAGGGCTAGTGCCTGGGGAGCTGGCAGATCCGTCCCCTGGCAGAGTTCAAAGGTCATCGTAGGTGCCCAGCTGGGGCCGTGGGTCAGGCATTTTTTTCGGCAACGCGTGGTAGCGGGATCCGAGTCGCCGCTAAGTCAGCGGCTGAGGAGTAAGGCTACAGTCAACTGACCCTTGGACCCCCCCTCAGGCCCCCCTAGCACCTCCAAACCCCCCGCAGGCCCCCCCAGCCTCCTGCACACAGATACTGCAGGTATTTATTCATTTATTTTTCATTTAACACATATTTTAACAAGAACACACAAAAAATCCAGGTGCATTTGCTACGAAAATATTATATGTTGTAAGCAGGTGGCCAAATGACTACAGATGGTCAAAATATATTATATGTAAATAGATTTAATTTGTGTATGAAAATAGCCAGACCTAAGAAAACAGCCCCATTAACATTAATGACAACATTGGCAGGCCAATTGTCATACGGCGGATTGTTCCAGCCTGAGGGAGGTCAGCGGGAGGCTTTGCAGGGTGCAGGGTCAGTTTTGAAAGTGAAACTCCCAGCTGGTGAGAGAATCGGGGACGGGGGTCCCCACTGGGGGAACGTGGTTTTCCGTCTTGTCTCGCCTTTTCGGGGCCGATGAGTGATTAGCTGCTACATGCTGCCCGCCAGAGGGCCGCCCTTAGTGTTACACAGGGACGGCTTCGCCTTGGCACAGCGGGGCTTAATGATTCATGCTGCAGGCTCCCCAGGGTGCCAGGTTAATGTTCGCCTCGCTCACACACAAACAGTGAGATGAGGCTGACAGTCTGGACCTCAAGTGGACCCCACGCGCTCTCTACAAACTCTGGGGCGGGTGTGACCCCGATTGCTAATCTCCAGGAGGAAAATCTGCACACCATCTCTCTTTTAAAAAGCCTTTTGGTTGAGGAGATGCAACGTCTTACATACTTAACTCTTTGTGAAAAATAGCAAGGCATTCTGGTTTTTTATGCAGATCACTTGGGGTTTTGGGGTCGGTCACATAACTGGAGAGCAGCTTTACCACGTTACAGGACTTTGCAACCACCGACTCCTCACTTACAGAGCTCCATAGTTCCCCCCCCCCCCCCTTCTGGTTACTCACTTTTGATTTGAGGTGCCCTGGATCACAAAAGATCACAAAGCACCAGCATCACCCTTAGCAGAAATGTACGCCTTCTGGGTCCTTCCTGAAGAGGAATCTGAAACATTAGACTGATCTTCCTCATTCCCATAGACCTTGTGACATCCTGAGTTAGATTTCCTAGTGCTGTGAAGCTCACTTTCCTAATGCTAATTTTCTTTTACAGTTTTTTTTCTTGTTATATGCACAATACATTCCTACAATCAATCCATCCTACATCCACCCATCTGCCAAACTTTAGTCCTGGTGAAGGTCACAGGGAATTACTATAAACATCTTTCTAAAAATTCTTTCATTTTTTTAAAAATGGGATTTTAATGGCTTTTATTTCCATGCATCCTTCCGCTTTTGTAAAGCACTTTGAGCTGCCTTGCGTCTGAATTGTGCTATAAAAATAAACTTGCCTCGCCTGTCCTTGGCTTGCCTAAAATATTCTACTCTATTCAAGTTTTCTTACAATATCTATCAAAGATGTGTAGGATTACTCACTCCCACCCCTGCTGCAATTGCGACATCTAGTGGGATTCGACCAACAGCTCGAACACGCGTCCGCATCATGTTCGGCAAGCGATTATCCATGTCTGACCCGGGAGGAGACGCGTATCGGCTAGCGATGTCTTTCTGTGCAGCCCATGCTGGTCGGGAAGAAGCATGGACGCGCAGGATTTGTTTCGGAAGCTCGGTGCGGGGGCAAAGTTCGACTTCAAGAGATTTGGTAAAGATGCTGAAAGATTTAAAGTAAGTGTGATGTTTTTAACATGCTTATTCGCGTTAATAATATGATAAAACTCGTTTTGTTGCGGAAAGTAAAGCCCGATCGGACGTATACGTACATAAACAATCATTAAACAGTTAATTGCCACGCTAATGTTAGGCACGCTTTTAAAATGATTGAAAAAATTAAATAATCTTGGCCCCAATAAACGAAATTATTAAGTAGACGAGTCCTATAAAATGGGGTGGGTTGCGTTTGGCGATGGTACTCGAAGGGTCGTATAAAGCATACGAATAAACAGATGGGTGAGGGTAAAATGCGGAATTCCGGCGGATTCCGCCGGACGTAAACAAAAGGGCATTGGAGGAGTTCTCGCTG
>JAODKN010000039.1:10660327-10675839 GCA_026774425.1 Petrocephalus zakoni | reverse complement strand
CCCCCCCCCCCCCCCCCCCCCCCCCCCCCCCCCCCCCCCCCCCCCCCCCCCCCCCCCCCCCCCCCCCCCACCGCTGGAGAACTCTATATTCTCATTAATCCCAATATCTTAAAATTGAAATATCATACACTTTTTTTTTTTTTGATATTACCCAAGCTTAGACTGTTCAGCCTCGCTTTGGGACAAAAGACTCGCAGAGTATCTCCAAGGCTGGGGTGGGGGGGGGGGCACATGTGCTCGCTGAAGGCTAAGGTGGCAATAAAATGCTGCTTAATTTCCCCCCATAAATTCTTTCGAATGTAATTTGAACTGGATTTATCGCGTGGATTCGGCATACGTCAAGAAGACAGCGGTGTTCTAGTGTCCATTCGGCCCGGTCTGGAAATGACCTCAGGGGAACAGATTATTAACTAAATCAATCCAGAAGTTCGTTGGCCCAATCGATGCAGGTTTGACCCGAGGTCAAGAAAATGGCGACAGAAATGATTAAAATGTGTTTTATGGTGGGCGTGACACAGCTGGGGCAGCTAGATTGTGTGTGAGAAGCAGACATTGGGCGATCCAGTCACAACATGGGTGAGTGTGATGGTGAGACTGGGACGAGGATTTGTAACATCAGCTCATTTTCAGGCCCAGGGCTGTGGATCCCGTCCAGGGTGAAACTAGACTATCAGCACTCTGTTTAACACATTTTATTAGATCTGCTTTTCCTGGTGCTTTAAGGTCAACATATTTCTGAGGCTCTTTGTATTTAAGCACGCGGTTTTGTGTGTGTGCGTGTGTGTGTACTGGCATGAGCGCAGGCCAGTTCCTGCCACGAAAGCCAGAGAATCCTATTTTCAGCGCGAACACCTGCCGTATTGAAAACAAATCAGTCACTGGTGCATTTCTGCCGTCTCTCTTTCCTGATTTTTGTTACCTCTTATCTTAAGTAAATAAGCGTTGGGCACGGCGCTCAGAAAGCCTGAAATCTGTGTGAACGGCCAGGCTGAGGAGGTGAGCGGAGGCAGAGGCCAGGTTCCCGTGCATCTAAACGCGCCCGCTGCCTGCTGAACATCTGCTCCAGAAAGAGAACTGAGCAGATAACTTGGCAGCATACAGTACAGACCTGGGCAAAAGCCAGTCTGTGGGTGCGATCCGGCCCACGGAGCCATTTTTAGTAGCCTGCGTGATCATTAAAAAGAAAAATGAGTAAAGTTTATGTTAAGTCTACTGTAGTTTATATGTTGATATGGTGGAGCTCGGATCTGCCCTCTACAGATAATAACTTCACAGCTCTGGCATAAAATGTAATGTTTTATTTTCATGAGAACTCAGAGATCAGCGTTACTACAATCGTCTTGCATTCCAAGTCAAAAATTTGGAGCAAAAACACGTCACAGAGACATTCCAGTTCTTCACAGAATAAAAACCCTTCACAGATAAATAAAAAAAAGCCTCACATGTACATGTAACAAATTTAATCCCCTTCATCCGGGTTGAAAAACATTGCTTGCCAATCACAGAAATATTCTACCTGGGATTTCTAACAAGCAAAAATCCAGCCTGGCTTTCATACAGCTACCCCCCCCACCCCCAGAGGGCAGTGCGGGGCAAAGCCACCTCCATGTGTTCCATAAGTTTGGCTTTTTCAGCTCCACCCCCCCAGCCCATGTTTCACAGGCCTGCCCGGAATGACAGCTGGGGGGGGCGGGTTAGTTCTATCCCATCTCCTCCTGCAGTCCCACCTGTCGAGCAAGCGGTCCACCTGTGACCCAAAAACGGAGTTGCTATTAGCTGCCCGGACAAACAAAAAAAAAGTGCACTTTGTAATATCACTTCTCCAGCATCAGTGACCATCTGCCATTTAATAGGGTGGAATCCCTCCCCCACCCTCACCTGCCCAGTGGGAGGCAGCTTCCGTACCGCCCTGGAGGCGGAGAGAGGGGGGAACACTGCAGAGTGGATGACAGGACACAGGGACAGAGAGAGACCTCTTCATCTGGCCTGGGGCGTTGGAGGCCTGGCTGAGAGCCACATGGGTTAGCACAGGAATTCTGGTCGACAGGAAGTCCCGGTCCGTGATTAGTGCTTGATGTGAAATCTGGAACGTCCGCTGTGTAAGAATCACTTTGGACACATGGATCCTTTAAGCGCTGACTGACAGAAGACGCACCCCAAAGGGTGAATATTTAGCCCCGAAAAACGAAGCGCCCTTCACTTGTACTTCACTGCTTTCCAGATTTATCAGCAAGACCCCCAACTCCTCCCACACCTGTTCCTGTGTCCAGTTTCAGGCCCTGACTGCATCTATGAATATTCATGAGGGGTCTGTCCTTTAACGCGTGACTGGCAGCAAAAATGTATCCCTCTATATCAATAGGGAGGAGCACTTCCCCTGTCAGGGGTCATAAATATTGTTTACACTGATGAAGAGCCTCATGGCTGGGCCACCTGCAGAAACGATTAGACAGTGTTTTGCCGCTAAGCGCGTGGCAGGAAGTGCTCCAAACAAGGGAGGGCGAGAGACGAGGTCGTCGGCTTCTTGGTACGGCGAGCTGAAGGCAGCTGGGATGGAAACTGACTGAGTGACACGCTGCTTAGTTTGGGTCACCAGTGCTGGGCGGATCAGCGTAAAATTCACTGCCGGCATGAGTGGATAGAAGTGGAGGTCCCCTTCCAGAACGGCTCCCTCGTTCACACGAATGCTCTGCGGTTACAGTGCTACTGCGGAACCCTCTCTACGCCTTCGTTCATTTCTATAGCGCTTCACATGAACCTTGAGAACAAAATACTAATAAACTACTGGCCACACCCAAATTTCCAAGGCTTCTAATCTCAGATTTCCTTGAGGTTAGAGAGAAAAATGAGCTGAGAAAATTGGTCCCCTAGCAGCTAAACCCCCACTGCCCGTTACAGCCAAGTCAAGGTGAGAGGCTGACGAGCAACTTCCTGTCTAGACAGCCAATGAGAGCTGGACGCTCCCAACACAAGCTCCGTGTTTCCAAGAGAGAGGAAGCTACCCGGGGATTTTTTTCAGTCTTTCTCCAAGTCTCTCCTCCATATCACAAGCTATAAAACACGCCCCAACTCTCAAGCGATGATCTTCTGAGGGATGTCCACAGAGACCTTCAGGAAGATGGCGTCGTCTCGAACGTAGTTCCTCTTCCGGATCTCCTCGTGGGAAATGAACTTGGGGTAACCGAAGCCGAGGGCGCTCTCGTCCGTGGGGTCGCACGTGGCCCTCATGGCTCGCGGCCTCTGGAAGTTCTTCCACGACGGGTCGGGGCTGAAGGTCTCGGTGATATGCTGGGGCTTGGAGAGGGATGGGTCGCTCTGGTCCAGCAGGGAGAAGGTGACCCGTCCGGGGAAGGGCCACTCCAGCAGGTTGTCATACTCGCCGGGGAGGACGCGGATGTAGAGTGAGAGGAAGGAGCCCTCGCCGCTACCGTTACCATCCAGAAAGGCGGAGGCCTGCAGCCGGTAACCATAGCGATGGCTGTAAAACGTCGGGCTCAGGCACTCGGAGTTGCTATGGTGCCGTGCCTCCTGGAACTGCCTGGTGTAGTCCGGCAGCTTCCAGAGGAAGGCGCCGCAGCGGCTGGCCGACATCTCCTCCATCTCCCTGCGGAGCTCCAGGATCTCCTGCCGCTGGCGGCCCACCATCCCACACATCAGGTTCAGGTGGGCTTTGGCCATCTCCTCCAGGTGGCGACTCATGGCCGCTTTCGGGCCCTGCCACAAGGGGGCGACAGAGAGCGGGCGATCAAACGCAGGCCGCCGCTACTTAATAATGTATAACTTTCAACACCCGAGTAGCCCTAGGGTACAGGTACATTTAGTCTCCCCTGATTCTTTAAAATTCAGACACACCCTGTGTTTGCAGCCGGCTTCCCTGAAGGGGCATATCACTAGGGAGGTGTTGCAACCATCCCGTACATGGGCTGCCAGCTCCTCCCGAGTGAGGCCAACAGCCCCGCACTGGTGCGGGCATGACATCAGGAGCTGCGGGCACTGGTACTGGTGGTTCTGCACATCGGGACACCGTGGGTCAGAATAACTGCTGACAATAACAACGATGACAATAACATCTAAGCGAAAGAAGAGGTGATACCGACCTGCAGGGTGTCCCACACAAAGCCCTTCCCACAATGCCTGCAAGGCAGCGTCCGTTTGGGACACTCTGTCGCGCCGTGTCGCCCCAGCAACCGTCTGGCCAGACGCGCCCCACACTTGTTCTCACAGTACACGCTCTCCTGGGGGCAGACTCCCTGGTGCTCCTGGGGGGGGGCCATCACAGAATGCGAAAACGAATCAATGCTGCAGTCTAATTCATCCACGGGGACCCCCCACCCCAGCCTAGGGCCCAAAGCCCTGATTAACGGAGGGAGCCACACCCAACCCCGCCCCCCGGGGTGCTAACCCCACCCCCCGGGTGCTAACCCCGCCCCTCACCTCGTAGGCGGCCCCGGTGAAGTCATCGCCGCAGTGCTCGCAGCGAACCTGCCGCTTGCTGCAGTCGTGATGTAGGTGAGCAGGCAGCTCTCGACGCGTCAGCTTGGAGGCACAGCGGTTGGGGCAGGGAATCACGTTGTAGGAGCAGGTGGAGAGATGGCCCTGGGGGACCGAGGAGGTGGCAGGGATGCAGAGAGCCAGTGAGCGCGACACAGTGCAGTGCAGTTAATAAGTTTATATCCCAGTGACCGCGCACTGCACACATGCTCAGCAGTGAGTGTGTGAATCTGCCCTGAATGGAGCCGATTTGAGTAATAACCCCCCCGGCCTGAAGTACCTGCAGTTGCTTCACCTGCCCCGTCCAGCGACAGCCCTCCTCGCTGTGGATGCAGCGGATGGTCAGAGCTAGAATCTGCTGCTCCAGCTCCGGGTCGGGGTATATCTGAGGGTGGGGGATCACACGTATGTGCGTGTGTAACCTGCGTGCTCGAACATGGCCACCCGGTGTTAAGTGCGGTTGACGCAGTTGGCTGGGACCGCCTGTACCCGTGACGAGTGACTCAGTGGTCTCAGTCACGCCTCAGTCGACTAGGTGACCAGACACCGGCTCCGGTCGGTGGTAGCAGACGTTACCTTGGCGTAATCCAGGGGCAGCTGGTCCTCGGGGCACTTAAACACGCCCTCGCTGCGAAAACAGAGAGAGGTCGTGGTGAGTGAGAGGCGTCGTGTCGGCCCCCCCGGCCGTGACACACCGGCTCCGACGGCCACCCCTGGTGTTCACGTTCTCTCGGGTATCGTCAGCAGTGTTAGCGTGTTAGCATCTGGGCAGGACACGGGATACAGGACCTTAGCGGGCCTGAAGCAGGGATCTGCGTGTCAGGAAAAGGACAGGGCCGTCCTCTAGGGGGCAGTATGCAGGCCAGGAGGCCATAGAGCACAAGATCTACGGGTGGAGAGATGATTTTGCTCTAAGCGTATTGCACATTTTTTTTGCCTCTGAAAAAAACAACCGTAAATCAGTCACACTCATATTTACGCTATGCAAAATAAAACTGGATTGATGTCGTGGGATGATGGCGGGGGGGTGCAGGAACTGGGTGAGAGGGTTAAGCACTGTGGGTCCATGTTATCAGTGGCCAGTGTGGGGGCAGGGTGGGCCAGCGGAGCCCAGGACATGAGCATGACAGAAACTGCAACCGAAACCACACCCCAGCCCTGCAGCCACTGCTGCCACGCAGAGCCCTGATGAAATGTGTGTCGCATTTTTCAGCTTGCAGTGGGGCCCTAGAACAAGAGGAACCAGTCATTCTGGTTACAGAAAGACATGGGGGGGGTGTTTTCACTGGCCCATGGAGGAGACCAAACACGGGCCGACCGAAAAGCAGCCAATAGGGATGAAGCGTCATACAGAGCGCCAGAGTCGGGAAGCACGGCGGCCCAGGTCAGATCCTCGGGGATGACATGGCTGGGGAATCAAACCAGTCAGGTGCAATAGAACAGCCTTGTACTGAGTCGGACAGAACCCCAGACCGCCAGCTGTACCGGGAATGCTGGGGAAGAACCCCAGACCGCCAGCAGGACGGGGAACGCCGGGGAGGAACCCCAGATCACCAGCAGGTCGGGGAACGCCAGGGGAGACACTGTCTGTGGCTAGATAGTTTGGTCAGTGTTTTGACGCTCAGATGGCTTGCAAGGGGTACCCAACACAAAGGTTTGGCCTATAGAAAAGACCCCCCATTAGCTGAGCCCACTCATGAAAAAAGCCTAACTTAAGGATTTAGGTGGTTAAGCAACAGGGACTGAATAATACATTTTCATGTAACATATTTTGCAGACGACTCTCTGCAAAACAACATACAGGTGATACAAATAGGCAAATCGCAAGCGTACGGCTGTCAAGGAGCCGACTGGACATAAGTGCAGCTCAGCTGAGCGGCCAATGAAGGCCCTGGTACGAGTGTAAGCAGTACAGCAGCAGGGGCCACACAGCCAGACAGCACCTTCTAACGAAGCCGGAACCTAAGGAGACTATTTAGGAGAACATCAAGCGGAATCAGGCTGCACTTTGAAACATGGCTCCAAACTCATGCTGCTTTAGGTGACCGTCAAGACGTTATGGTATATAATGTACAAAAAATAGATGTTAGGTAGAGATGCTGCGGGCATATGGCTCTTCACTAGGGATCAAGACAGGGGTCAAAGGTCATTTCTTTGGAGCATGGATATTAGGGATCCTACTTCAGCAAGCATGGCAATTCCTCCCTCCCCTGACCATGTGTCACTGGGCTTCATGATGACTGATGGTAAAAGGGTGAATTGGATGCTGCCCAATCACAGGGCAGAGATCCCACCAAGAGAAGAAGCACTCAGCCTAGTGATCAATCAGACGAAAGACACCCCCTTCCCATGAACATCCTCTGTCTTCAGGGCTCTCAGTCAATGAGTTACAGATCATAGGGTCTCATCATCAGAAAATGGAGTCCCTATGAAGGTCGTGTGATAGCACACTGGTAATGAGGACCGGCCAGCATGGGTGCTTCAGCGTTTGTAATCATTGTAACCCCAGTGAAGGAGCTAGACATTTAACTAAAGCAGTGTTTCCCAACCTAGTTCTTGGGGAACACCAGACAGTCCACATTTTTGCTCCCTCCCAGCTCCCAGCCAATCAGGAACACCGAATACCAGGTACAGGTGCTGAGCTGAGAGGAAGCAAAAACGTGGACTGTCTGGCCGTTCCCCGAGGACTGGGCTGGGAAACACTGAACTAAAGGTTACAGACTGATAGTTCCAGAATGAAAGTGACAGTGATATTCCAGAACAGCATCAATCAACTACGACTACATGAAGAGGACTCCGCTGAGCTCGCTCTGAACGTAACATCTGCTGCAAAGCATCCCCCAGGCCCATGCCTAGAGCCGCCGTGCTTAACGTGCCATTTGGACATTAGGCACCGTGTGCTGTAAAAAGACGTTATTGGCATGTGTCCCATCTGACAACGTGCCCCCAGGAGCGGGTGACGTGGATGAGCATCAAATGCAAAGAGGTCAGACCATTTTTTGGTCTGATTGTCTGAGCAGCTACAAAAGGCTTCAGAATTACTGGAGCAGGGCTTTCAGAACATCCCAGAACTTAACTGGCATCCCATCCAGGAGGTCCTTTGCCTTGTGTCCTGTGCTTCCTGTGGATCAAATCTTGGAAAATTAAGCTGACGGTTAGTCAACAGACCCAAAGCAGTCCCCCCCTGCCTTCCTCATCTCCATCCACATTATCATCATCTTCATCACCCTGTGCTCTGCTCTCTCACACACCAAACCCCCTCACCCACTCATGACCATGTCATGCGGTGTGGATCTCTGGATGCCGCGGCCTCTTTGGTCCTAGTGAAACCCAAACCTTTTCAGTATTAGGGTGGACCTGAAAAGCCGTAGAGAAGAGCTGAATACAGGGGACAAATGGGGAGGATGGCTTGGGGGCGGGGGTAGCAGGCTTTAGAGAAAGCTGAAGAGCTAGTCCAAGACGAAGCAGAAGAAACCGGACACCTCAGTCCAAAACAATGAAACTGCACACCGAGAAGCAAGCAAATACTGTACAGCAGTCATCCAATCAGCTGAGAAGCCGTTACAACGTATCAGTTACAGCCCGTCTCACAGGGGCCATCTTGGAGTCCATGCTAACGACCATTAACACTGGTTTGCTGTCCTCAGCCAGCAGATGCGGCTGTAGGCTCCAAGCATACGGCATGTGCTCAGTCTGTTCCCTTTCTGGTCATGTGTCTCTGGACCTGCCTGCTTTTCTCGCTAAGTTCACTGCTTCCTGGTGTGAGCTGTTACTGAGCTATGGTATTGCATTGTTAAAATACTGTGCTTTTGATACTATAGAGAGTTCAAGGAGAACATGCGGAAATCCTGCTGAAGGGGAGGAGCCTCAGAACAGTGGCCCCACCCCCATCTTTCATTGGGTTTTTGTTCAACCCAAAAATCTAATTCTGATAGAGTAGCGTGGCATGTTGTGAATTTATGGCATGCCGTAAATTTAACAAGAACAGCGAGAATTGCAATGAAGTGTGTTTGTTTTACTTATAAGGGAATGGTGCTTGTTTTTATTTTTACATTCCACAGTCACTAGACCATATCTACAAGATGTCGTACAAATTAGCATCACAATCATGAACTCATTCAGCTTGGAATAACATTCTACATTCATTCTACAGCGGGAAGATTCAAAGCTGTCAATCCTTATGGATCATATGGCATCATTTTATAGCTTATAAATCACTCAAAAAAAAACCACAGTGAAAGTAAGTAACACAAGTAACACAAGAGAAAAGCAAACTGTCCAAGGGATGGTTGAGTTTTGGAAGTTTAGCAGAAGTTCTTTGTTGCATTATATGAGGCCTGTAACATGTAATGAGGAAGCCTGACTTTAGGTCATTGGTGCCTCATCTTGAAAAAAACAACAAAAAAATGAGTGACTGATTGACTTTCGGAAAGTTGCCTTTCAATTCCCCGAACCAGAACAAACAGAATGCTTGAATGTATGTTGAGTATGTATGTATGAATGAGATGTGTTTTCAACATGTACAAGTCAGACCTTTTTTCCATAAACTGATTTGTGTACTGTAAACGGTAATATTCTATATATAGTGCTAGGCCTGATGTATAAAATTACTTGGCACTACTCTTTCCAGAGACAATTTGACCTAGAATCAATGAAGACTGACCTCATCTATTTATCTGAATTGATGTATATCGCTGAGACAGACTTTAGCCCCACAAAGGGGAGGGCGAAGGGTTGGAACATTTCAGGCTAGTGTGCCGTTTGCTGCCTCTGTGCCCCTCACCACTCAGTGTGCTGACACTACTGGTTACTGTGCCCCTTCCCCATTCAGTGTGCTGACACTACTGGTTACCGTCTGCAAGTGATTCCAGTTCATCAACATCTTTGTTAATTCAACTTTCACCTTGGAGTTCTCAATTGATTGGACTTGTATTCATTTGACAGAAATAGCATCTATATATTTAATTAATCTGTAACGCAATACGTGTTTTGACAAAACTTATTATGAGCAAATTACACGTCTCAGGCGCGTTTTGAAGTATAGAGTTAGAGTTCTGGTTTTGAAAGGAAAAAGAAAAACAAAGTTATAACCCTAACCCTAACCCCAGATTTACAAACTACTAGGAAGCCAGTTCATCACTGATAGCAGACGGACTGTTTGTCCAAAATGTCCTGGACTAATTGAACTGCTTAAATTTTCATGTACACTTGAAGTTAGTCAGCAGTGCTCTCCTTTCGAACCCCCGCTAACTGTGACCTTACGTCTACAGAGAGCTGACACTTCCAGAGCACATATGACACCCACTGTACCCCCCAGCGCATTACACATGTCCCCGCAAACACAACCCCTCCCCACATGGGACCTTGCCCTCTGGGACAAATAAAGTTTTTCTATTTGAATTGAATTAACACGCTTCAGGACCCTAGCCGCCGAGTCTTCACCCCCTTACAGTCTGGCAAGAGGTTGTGCATCATCAGAACACTCACTACCAGATTCAAGAACAAATCCCCCAAGCCATTTATATTTTCAACAACCAGTCAATCAATGGTGTGTAGACTTTACATACTGCTACTACACTCCATCACTCACTTCAACAGCATATTGTCTAGTTTTCGTGTTTGGACTCTCTGTGACCGCTATTGTTTTACACCGTCTTCGGCCTCTTACACTGTTGGTGTTGTTTCACATTCCTCTTTACGAGTGACTGTACAAGGAAGCATTCCAGTGCGCCTGTTGCACATGGCTGATAAAAATCTTGATAGCCTGAAATCTTTAAGCACATCTTAGTCATTTGTTTCGACAACTCCAGGCCTTCTGCCACCCTCTCACAGGACCTACCCTAGAAAACACTTTCTGAAAGAGACCAGCTGAAGCCGTGAATTCTGTTCAGGGCACGACAGTGAGTCATCACTGCTGACACAACATACTCCAGACAGGCTGCCAGCAACAACACTCACAAAAGGAGATTTCAAAATATTACCTAGTTTTTCTTGGCTTATTAGTCAATATCACTATCTACACACACACACACGCACGCGCAGCTCCACATATGATCTAAAGTGCCATTAGCATCTACAACGGGGCTCTTCAAATCCGGATCTCGATTCCAAATCCAGGCCGTGTTTTAGTTCTTCCAGGTAGTTTGTTTAATAATGACTGATTCTGATTGGCTGGAGGCTTCACACCTGGCTGAGAGGTGAAGGAAAGCTGGAAAATCAGCAGGGCTCGGCCCTTGAGGACCGTGATTTGAATAGCTCTGATCTACAATATCGTGGTCTGTTCTCTAATTTGCTACTGGCTCCTTAAATGAAGGCCGATACTGACGCCAGCACACAGCACATTTTGGGAAGACATTGGGTGACAAGGTGCACAATATGCACTAATTTCCTCAACAAAAAATCATACAGGTCATTTTTGAAGAAATGTATATTTTCCTAACACGAATTGCCTAGAATCGCATTTCTGTATTGTCTGTTTATAATGCCTCTGTTTGCGACACAACATGGCGTCGGATTTAAGTCGGGCTCGGATTGAGAAATCCCATTAATGTTCGGACTCGGGTTCGGTAAGGCCTAAATATCTGAGGCCGGGCCCAGAGTCGGGCTGACATTTTCGGCCTGTGGGGGGATCTACTGAGGGAGACACTGGACACATTTCATAGACATATTCTATATTTAATATCACGACACGACCATCAAAAAATATATCATGCAAAGCTGGTGCTTTCACTTTCTCTCCAAAGCACCCAGCCACATACAAGGTCAGAGGCTGACAGGTCAGGGAGAGCAGGCAAGCATTACGCTCTGTTTGCCCCCCCCAAGACCCAAGCGAGGGGGGGGGACAGAGTATCATGTGTTCCGGACACCTGTCGCGAGCGAGCTTATCTCACAGACCCATCATTTAAACTTAGATTTTACACCAGGCAGCTGGTGGGACGCGGCAGAATTTTCCGCCAGACAGAGTCCCATATTAACATCCCGCAAAGCCCCCAAACAGCTGCACATCAGGCAAAACTTACCGACAGACTAAAATATTTTTCGCTTCCGCTTTCTTTTCCATAAAAGCAAGAGAAGCTATTCTCCCTGTAGACACGCCTCCGCGATGCCTTCTCTGGAACTTACCCGGAACAGCGTGCATAAATGCAGAAAAAAACACACACATACACAAGCAAATGCACTCGCACAGGCATAAACACGCAGCACACGTATGGAGCTCACAGACAGCCAAGGAAAAAACACACCCACAGGAACACACACAGACACACATTCACACAATAAAACAGAGAAACACACACTTTGGCGTAATTGTCCCTCGTCTTTGTTAAACAGACCATTGTATTTCAATAATTGCCCCCCCCCTCCCTCATATCAAACTCTCTTATGCTGTTGTGTTCCTCTGTGTCTGCAGCCCACCAGCCTGGGCAGGATCAGAAAAATCGCAGCACAAACCCATAAGTGTTGCGCTGACCTTCACACCAGAGAGGTCACAGGCTTCTCTGTGGTGCCAGGCAGCCCCCTAGTTTCAAGACCACCTCTTGTATCTCTGGGGAGGTGGTCTGGAAAGTGGGGATGGTATCCGAGTCAGGGATTTGTGTCCGTACCCAAAAGTCATCGGGATCAAATCCCGCAGCAGCCAGAGTAATCACCGTCAAACGAGGCCTTTAACCTGAACTCTTCTAGGGATGCTGGCGGATCCTGCTCCGAAACCCCAGACCTCCCTCGCATACAAATGTGCAGGACAGCTGTGCTACCTATTGGGCCACAGCTCTCAGCTAATGAACCCCCCTCCCCAAAGTACACATCCAGTTCTGCCCCCAGCTCCACATAATGATTAACATGTTGGCCAGTCTGATCCCCGAGCCCCTAATCGCCCACAAGGCAGCCCCTCACCCCAGCAAAGGACAAGGATATGGATCCAATTCTGAATGTGCACAACCCAAATAAGGAAGTTCCTCCGTGTCATAAAAGGTGTTATTGTACTTATAGCATTCTTACGCGGCACCTTACGAGAAAGCCTTTGCATACTCCGTGCTTCCCGGGACATTCGGGCTCAGATCGCTGGAAGAAGCCGCATTCGTGGCTGGAATTCGGATTAATACTTTCCACGTTTCCGGTACCGAGAAAAAAAGCCAATGCAATAAATCTGTACATAAATATTAAATTTCACGGCCTGTACGTGCAAACGTTGGTATGGATTTGTAATGTGTTCGTTTGTTTAAAAGGTGACACTTTAAGACCTGCGAGATTTCACCCAGGAGCTCTTCAAATTATAATAAATCGCTTTAAACATCTAGGTAATAATAATAATAATAATAATAATAATAATAATAATAATAATAACAACAATAATAATAATAATAATAATAATAATTAAACTTTAGAGAATACAGAAGAGGATCTTCCTATGCTGCTTTGAAAATGTTCGTCAGCATAGATATACGAATTGATTATTCTGCAATTATCAAAGCAGGGTATCTGAAAGGATCTAAGCAGATAAAGCACAGTAATAAAAGATCACGGCATCTAGCAGCAAAAATGGATTTATATATGAACGACGCAGTTTTAGGATATATTATTGTTATTATTATAACTTTACGGCAATGGATTTGCATTCTGTGCTTTGACAGCGATGACCTGTCATGTTCGAATGTAGTGTGCCCACGGGGGCTGGTGTCACTGACACGGCGACAAAGTGACATCTTCCAGGGCTATTATTTAATTACCCAGCAGTGTGTATTGTTAATGTGCTGTTCCTGCCAGGGCTTCCCAGCTGCTTCCCATTAGTTCCGTTTCCTCTGATTTTAAAAGATGCAGACTACAGTGGGCACAGAGGGAACCTCCGACCAGGTGAGCATGGGCGCCCTAGACCTGCTCATTTATTTATCAGCGCCTATAAATAAACGGGGGGCAGAAACACTTCCAGTTTGTCAATATGTCATTGCATCTGAATATTTTAAGATAAACGGCATCTCAGCCAGGAGTGCAAAGCACGGCTTTTTACGTGGAAATGGAGAATCGGGCGAGCCGGGCGCAGGAGCGGAGCCGACGAGGCGCACTGACCTTAGGAACTCCTGCAGACAGGTATCGCAGAAGCGGTGTCCGCACGTCGAGACCTGCACGGGCTCCCGCATCGTCTTGCCGCATAAGGGACACTGGAAGCGCCGCTTCGCCTTCTCCAGGAACTTGTAATCGAAGCCCGGCATCGCGGAGGGCGGACTGCGCTGCCCGGGGCTCCGAGTCCGCTTAGTTTACACTGATCCAACACCGAAAATCTCCCCTTTTTAAGTTGGATGGTAGCACCGCAGAACTACCCACCCAGCCTGATCGCTATTATTCCCCCGAATCCGCCAGTTTTCCAGCTCCACTGTATGGAATTGAAGGGAATTGGGTGCCTGTTCGCACTACGGCACAGCAAACCGAATTAAGTCGAAGTATAATCGCTCAAAGCTTAGTTGTCAACCAAATAAAGGAAGCAAAATGCAGTTTGTAAAGTGAGGGTTACTAGCAGGGCGAAGCGTCCGCCCACCGGCGCAGTCTAACTAAGAATAAAGTTCTTTCTGCAGAAGGTGACCAGAGGAGCTCCACCTCCGTCGTCCTAAAGGTGGAGTCTCTCTATGTATGTGTGCGGCTCACATGTGCGCATCGCCTGCACACTGCGCAAGTAACGTGTCCCTTTCGCTTAAATCCGAATCGGCACTTTTTATCTTTTTACTCCTTGATGGAGTGTTATGTTAGGCATTTGTACAGCAAGCTTGGGACAAAGGCACATGTACACAAATGTATATACATCTCCAGCAAAGCATCTCCACACAGTGTTTGGAAACACTGCCCCCTATTGGGGCGCAGACGGGGTCGGTGTCCTCTCACTATACCGCCCCGTAACCCAGCAGGAACACCAGGTTAGACGCGATTACCTTATGCTGTGTAACTTCCTCCAGTCCACTAACCCCAACGTGCCACCAAGGTGCCATCAGGTAACCACCGGTGTACTGTCCTGCTTGTGCGTCACCTCTCTACGCCCGATCGCCCGGTCACACAGCTTCCCATCGGCGTCGGCTAATTAATGAGTACCCATTTCATTTAGTGTCAATGTAACGTTTAGTCGTACAATGTTTCTCCAGGCGTGGCTCCAATGTGCCACCTGGTGGTGGCCGTAAGAAGCGCACCGCCTGTGCGGGTTATTGGCGAATGAAATACAGTTTAGACCAGGGTGCTACTAGGGCTGCCACGGGTCCCTTAAAATACGGAATCGTCCCGTATCTGACAATAAAATTGTGCGTTCCGTTTTTAATCAATACGGGATGCGGTTTGTTTCCGAGTTGTGATGAACGCAGCATCATCCCGTCCACATTTAGTATGAAAACGCCGTTGGAATGATTAGATTCATTTGTCTTATTTATAGTTAAGTTATGGAAGACTTAATGTATATCCTGAAGATTTAATTTAACTTGTACACCTTAAGTTTTGATATAAAGCGGCTGATGATATAATAACTGAAAAGTTTTTCATTCCATTTTTTATGTGCATTGATAATAAAGTACTTCCAATATTAAGTATGAATTGTAATATTTTCTTGAGACCGTGGTTTGATTTACCACTGCTGGTGCGTCACTTGGCACACAGTGGTTGTGGCCCCACTATGGTAGGTGTCCTTTATTCTTCAGCATGAAATGTGGCAGCCCTAGTGCCCACACTTTTTTGGCTTGCGAGCTACTTCTAAAATGACCAGGTCAAAATGATCTACCTATATTAAAAATGCTAAATGTTATTACATATTTTATATTTATATATACAGTATATGCTGGCAAACCTTGCATCATGGCATGAACCCTTACAGCACAATACAATGCAATACATTTATGGTTCCTTACGTGGTCCGGCTCCCCCAGTCACTTTTTATATCCCTTTTTTATTAGATATAAATTGGAAAGCTAGCTGGGCCATTTTGCTCACTGGATATTTGCATTAGCTCACAGTATATTAGTGTTTACTGCGTGGTAACGCATTAGAAGAGAAGGGAT
>JAODKN010000039.1:10646735-10660227 GCA_026774425.1 Petrocephalus zakoni | reverse complement strand
CACACTTTTTTGGCTTGCGAGCTACTTTTAAAATGACCAGGTCAAAATGATCTACCTACATTAAAAATGCTAAATATTACATATTTTATATTTATATAAACAGTATATGCTGGCCGCATGAACCCTTACAGCACAATACAATGCAATACATTTATGGTTCCTTAGTTGGTCCCGTTCCCCGCACTTATATATCTTTTTCAGTAGATATAAATCAGAAGGCTAGCTGGGTCACTTTGCTCACTGGATATTTGCATTAGCTCACAGTATATTAGTGTTTACTGCGTGGTAACGCATTAGAAGAGAAGGGATCTAAGTAGTTGTTACCTAGTGCAACAGTTTTAATGTAGCGCGACCTACTGGTCGATCACGATCGATGTATTGGGAACCCCTGATTTAGACCATGTTATACACAATAACTCTGCTGCGTCTTTCATATCAGTATTTCACATTCACCTCACCGTAATAATTCCAGTAAACGCAAACAAACCCTTATATTGGTGAACCAAGGCCGAAGATCATACACAAACCTTTTGACAACAACATGCAACTGCCTATCAAGAGAAACAAGACTGATATACTACCCAAAGTCTCAGAAACCACCAATAGCCTGCAACTAAGTGACCTTCATAACACAGAAGTATTTACAATGTGTGCCTGATCCATAACATGAGCATTTCTAATTGTTGCAAGAACTGAAAATTATGACATGCCACTTTTTGAATGTGACTACAACTTACATTGAAGGCCACACAGAGTCCCTCTTTTCATTCTGATATGGCACTGAATCATTATCTTTGACTCTTACCTCTTCTTACACCAATTTACCGTGTATTATGAGAAAAAAACTTATATTAAAAAATCCCGGGAAAGCGTGGAACGTAACAGCAATGAGGACAATAGAGTGGTATTTTAATAAATGTTTATTCTGCTGTACATGCAGCGATGGACAGTTTAGATGATGCCAATCTGAAAAGAAAGGGGAAAAAGGTTAACTACCGCTCTCAGGACAGACTTCCGACCGGCATTTCCCATCATGCATCAGTGGTTCCTTTGAAAGCATCAGTGGTTCAGATGCAACAAATTTCCATCATTTGCACAAATACATTGCATACATAAGAGATTTAATACAGACATTCAAAGCCTTAGAATACAAATGCGGAGGTGACAGAAGACGGACGTGCTTTGGGGACCATGGGGGACCATGGCCATAGTCTGCATGTAAACGCCATGGCTTCCTACTCCTCCATCAAGTACTAGCATTTAAATCAGAAAGGGCCACTGTGTGTGCGGGTTTTCGCTGCCACTCCCTAATTAGGTTATTAATTAGAGGACGATTGGCTGAAGAGTCCTCACACCTGGGGTATAGGTTATCCCGAACACCCGCACACACAGCGGCCCTTTGCGGGTAAGATTACCCTTATTTAAATGGACACGTTACTACAACACCACTATATGGTCAAATGAAACAAAAATGGTGTGAGCAAGCATTTCTATAAGATGCACAGTCAGCCTAAAAGTACATAAGCATGCATGGGGGTCAGCGTGCGACAGCGGGGGAGCACCCACCTTGTTGGCGACATCCAGTGCATCGTAGTCTGGGGCGAGACGGACGTACGCCTTCTTCTCACCATCAGGCCTGCAGGAGATCATGGAAACAAGGGTCACGTCATAATCCTGCCCAGCGTCCCACACACAGCTACACGTCTGACACTGTGCCATTACATCTGCGAGAATGTCCCTCTGCGTCAGTGGTTCCTTTGAAAGCATCACATTTCAGACATGTAAAGTGTACATCATTCACAGGGGCGGCTGGGTAGCTTGGCAGCTTTTTCCACACGTTTTCTTGTTAAAAAAATCAACGGCTAATCAAAAGCTCACCTGATCAGCGTGTTCACTTTGGCCACGTCGATGTCGTACAGCTTCTTCACCGCATTCTTGATCTGGTGCTTGTTCGCCTTGACGTCCACGATGAACACCAGGGTGTTGTTGTCCTCGATCTTCTTCATGGCTGACTCAGTGGTCAGGGGGAACTTGATGATGGCATAATGGTCCAACCTACAGAGTAGGACAGAGACAAATGTGTTTTGCTGGGGCAGTCATGTCCAGATGTAGGTGGCCATCCACATAGGTGATCACCACCAAGCAGAAAAATCCTCTGAGAAAGATAAAGAGCTCAAGACGCATCAGTTTCGAAAAGCTTTAATCACAGCAAGTCATGCTTTGATCGCTAGTTACCATCACTTGCACCTGAGCAGACGATCCCAAGGAGATGCAACTGTAGCCCAGCCAGACCCCACAGGTGGAGCCACTCTGTGTCCCCCCCTAACTAGGTGATCCCAAATGGCAAACGGTACATACTTGTTCCTGTGGGGGGCGCTCTTCCTGGGGTACTTGGGCTGCCTCCTCAGACGCTGGGTCTTGGGCCGCCGGAAGGTGGGGGAAGTGCGGATCTTCTTCCTCCTGTGGCTGTGGACACCCTTCAGCACTGCCTTCTTGGCCTTCAGGGCCTTGGACTTGGCCTCCGTCTTGGCCGGCACCACTGCAGGTTGTGATGGTGACGGGGGACAAATGCAGCAGCGTTAGGCTACTACCAAGGACCCAGGAAATGCCAGCGGATTAACGAGTCAGCCCTTTGAAGAAATAATAATAATAAGAAGAATAATAATAATAGTAATGATGATAATGATACTACCAATGAAATGGGAGCTTGGAGCAGTCTATACAAAAGAACTGGCATTGCTGGAGCTCGGGAGACGGCTCGCAGTTCCGTGGGGCTCGCAGCCAGTGGCCCTGTAACACGTGGGCTAGGAAGCGCCTCGGAAATGAGCTTCGCATCGGCGCTTCGTGCCGCGATCGCTGGGAACGCCGTGCGGAGGGGCCCGAGAGACAGGCCCGAAGCGGACCGACACCAGGCCGGCATTAGTACGGAGCCGCAGCCCGCCTTACGCACCCACATTACGGGTCCGGGAGCCCGATCGCCGCCGTCCCCGGGCAGCTAAGCCCGTAGATACAAACGGCCTCCGCGTGGAGGACGAGGCCGCACACCGGGGGCACACCGGCGGGGCTCCGGACCGGCGCGGAGCGCTTCCCAGACGCGCGCTTTCCGGCCCCGAAGCCGAGAGACGGCAGCCGGGGCTCCGGCGCGGCTAACGTTAGCCGCCACGCTCCTCACATGGGGCGCAGCGCGCCGCACGCTGAGACCCCGCTACCGCGGACGATACATCGACCGCTATGGCGGCTATACACCCTAATGCACGGCCGGCTCGGCGCAGCCTGCGCTCCTGGGGGGTTTTAGGGGCCATTTTCGCACTTTAGCGGAGAGCATTACAGACCTTCCTTCTTCGCCTTCGGGGCCATCTTGGGAAAGAACGAACAGACGGGGTTTCCCTTGGTATATTCACAGGGGTCGGAAAACGGACGAAGTATCGCGAGATAAAACCAGCCCCGGGCTCATGGGAGCTGTAGTACGGAACTGGAGCGCATCGTAGTCTTCTACGTCCGCAAATCACGTTATGTAGATAATGGATATTTCCACAACAAACCATATCAAACCGGCTTTTGCAACTCTTGTACTGTATTCGAATTTTTACAACCCCACAGTGCAGCCATTTTATAGAACTGGTGTATATTAAAAATTCCATGTGTATAAATGGCATGAGGTTATAGTTTCATAAAGAGACAGAATACGACTCGCACCCTGCATATCCAAGCAGTAGCGGATGTCTGTCTGTAGGGGGCGCAAAGGCCCTTGCATCGCCTGCCCCGCTTCACCATGGACTTGCTTTATCTTCAGTATTTAAGGCAAGTTGAGTCGCTGTTGGGCTTAATTCAAGTCATATGTTCGCGAAAGTGTATTTGTTGGCGGCACTGGGTCATGACTCGGGAAAAATAAGATATTATTCACCCCAGCTGGATCCGCATCAAATTCCAGACAAAGTTTTACTTTCGGAAAGTCAACGTATCATTGATTTATGAAAGATTAAGTGTCATGTTATTTTCTATTTCTTTTCTTTATCAAATCTGATTAAATATTTCTCGTCACGTCGTCATGAAATGGGAGGATGTATACTGTCTGAGGTATGTAGCCTATGAGATACGGACTTATTATATAAAATTCGTAATTAACCGCTGCCATATGATCATTAAACATATCTCTTTACAGGAGGATGTCACGTACATCACCAACCGGTGTCTGAACGTCTTATTCGATTGCATAGTTTTTACTGTTTTTTTTGGTACATATAATTACTTGTTTGGCTTTTATGCTTATTTTAAAGAAACAGAAGCTCTATTTTTGACCGAGTTTTTTGTAGTAATAAGCGATCTCTCAAAACTCACTTCAATGACATCCAGTTGCATGCCCACGCAATTACACGAATGACCTATCGGTTATTAATAATCTTAAATTATCTCGAAAAATTTAGACAAGGGAGTGTGTGCTTTAATTACCTTAACAAAACTTTGTAACTTTAAGAATTGAATTCCGCATTATTTCCTAAACGCATGCATTTATATATACGCATTCATACATTTTAAAGCATGTGTGGCCATACATAGAAGCATTTAATAAATAGAATTTAACGAAGTAGACATTTAACGGTGAACTCAGAATGAAAATACTAGTTTTGTACTGTTTTACTTCTCGGTATCTATATTAAGTAGGTTACGTAGGGGGCCTTGAGCAAGTGGCACATCCCTTAACAGCTTGTGAATTGTTGGATACTATCTGACCCTTCAGTCTAATGTTAAAACCTGCTCTCACCTGTACATGTGTGTCTGTGCTGCTCATGTACAGCAAGGTGGGGGTACGGGTCTCAAAGAATTCACATGTACATGTACGCATACTTATACAAATGGCAACTCTTTCATACGGATAATTTACAGTGTACACACATTGGTAGGTGGTTTGATAAAACTGCTGACACACATTTGGTTTGTTTTGAGGGTTGAACCAACATTAAAAAGAAACCTATTAAGAAAAAGACCCACGACGGCAAGTCGAGTGAAAGGAAACCGATTAATCACCAGTAACCTTATTTGATTTTTAAGTAAAGCAAGCATGAGCGCACTGATACTAGGTGGGTCATGGAACACAAAACAGGGAGCACATGACAGTTACTAAATACCCCCAAGCTGGCATGTGAGATAACAATGGCAGCTGTGTGGCTGTGATGGGTAATTAACATGTGACTGGAGGCCTGGGGCTCAGAATGGCTGTGCATTACTTACGGGGCTGAAATGCAGCTCTATGAAACTGTCTCTATGAAGAGTCCTCAGTGGCGTACTGTCTGAAAGCTCTTGCGTTAATTCTGTGTGTGTACAAGCACTTATTTACGGGATAGTCAGGTGACGTCACGCGTGACCATCTCATAGTGACACATGACATTTATGTGTATTGAAATCTTTATATGGAAGGATATTTTCCTGAACCCACACTTACTTTCCTGGTTATCACACTTGCAACCAACTATCCAAGATCCTCGTCGTCACATCAGTGGCAGTGGGTGAGGAACGGGCTGTCCAGGTAAAAGAATCCATGATTTTTTTTCTTTCACAGGTAAGACTCGAGTCAGGGACACATCCTAAATCAGCAAGCTGACCGCGTCGTCAGCCGGGTGCTCGCCCCCCCACCATGAGCGCACTGCCTCCTATCCGAAAAGACAGGATCATCACCCATCTCCCTCCGGTAACTCCTTAAAAGTTTATCAACCACACTTTTCTGTAACGATGTCTGACCTGAATTTTCATTTTGTTTGAAGAATATAACAACATAAAAACAAGTAGGCTTGGACAGTATCTAATTTTTCATACCGTCACACTGTCAATCCATTATGCCATGGTATAATGATGGTATGCCGACTGTATTTTAAAAAACAATGCTATTCTGGTATTTTTAAATTATTGGAGGGGGCGGTACCCCACACTGCCTAGCTCCAAGATCGCCAGCCAAGTTCCCCAGTATACCCAAAATATGTGTTATACGGCTTTGCCATAATACCGGCCAAGAATATGTCACATCATGAAAAATGAGCAAAGATAGATTAAAAAGGTCTTTAGTGACGAGTCCTTAAAAGGGGATGTTAGAAGAAGGCCAGGAAGTGACAGGGGCCCTGAGTAATTAGAAATGTAATTGGACTGGTCTGGCCTGGGGGCCCAAAATCCCTAGCAGCACCCCGGGTCTCAGGCATGACATGTTCCCCCTCGTTCTCTTCTGACTGCCCTTCCATCCTTAGCTTTGGTCTGGTCTCCATGGAGGACCTACAGATTCCTCAGATTTCTGGTGTTGTAATTTTACTACGTATACCACCCCGATTAAAGCAGAGGTTAACTGGAGTTCCCAAATTGCCCATAGGCGTGCCCTGCAATGGGCTGGCCCCCCATCCTGGGTCATTCCCTGCCTAGCGCCCATAGCCTCTGGGATAGGCTCCGGACCCCCCCGTGATCCTGCATATGGAGAATATAGATGGAGACATGGGGCTAGAGTTCAGTCACCAGCTTGGTAATTTGTCCCCCACCCCAGTGTTTCACAAAAGATGCAGCCCTCCACACCAATGACAGCTTTGACGGCAAGGTGACGATCGCCTGCCACGAGCAGCGGCTGGCCGGGGCAGGGTGAGCGCCGTCCCTCGTGCGTCCCGTCCCGCGTCGGGCCGGGAGGGTGCTTTGGTAACCCTCCTGCCATGTCTGTGCCCCTGCCCTGCAGGTTCACCATCTCCAAGGTCATCATCGTGGGTGACGTGGCTGTGGGAAAGACCTGCCTCATCAGCAGGTGAGCGATTGTATTAGTGTGTCTCGTTAGCGCCATGCTATTGTTCGGGATCAGCTTACAGTGAGGCTCTCACTTCCCGCTAATTGTTTCAGAAATGCGTGTGGCATGCCGCTTAAGGAAGTACATCTGCAGCAAAGCGCTTTCGTTTTCAGGGGGAGGGACATTTCAGGCGTCCCAAACTCCCACCTGTATAAATGGCTAAAAGTGTAATCAGCTGTCATGTTGATGTTCAGCACTGATTACTCTCTACTGACCCGATAATCCTTGTCAGGGTGGACACTTCAAGCTCATAGTAGACTTACAGCTAACATTCTATTTAAAAGGACCCCGGATTTCTTGCTGTGTGCTGATTGGACAGTCCACAGTAATCATGTATGTACCACTAATATTAATGTGAAACAGCTGGCAGGGAGCAAAATTGTGGGCTGTCTATGCATCCCCAAGGACTGGGTCGAGAAGCACTGGACTAAAGTATCCTGTAATAGTAATGTGCTGTTTGTATCTGGTTGGCATTCAACTGAGCCAACATTTCCATATCTGAACACACCTTGCTGGCTCTCTGTCCTCCCACCAGGTTCTGCAGAGACACCTTTGACAAGGGCTACAAAGCGACCATAGGGGTGGACTTTGGGATGGAAAGGTTTGAAGTGCTGGGCGTTCCCTTCAACCTACAGCTGTGAGTCAGTCTGCAAACTCCACACTCTAAAAAAACTGTTTCCGCACGACTGGCACCCACAGCAGTTAGCTGCACATATTTTCAGAGGGAATCACAAACAGGTGGCCAAAAGTACAAGGAGAAAGATCAAAGTGACTCCTTGTGAATACGATTCTGGTCAAGTGCTGGCCGTGAATGTACTAATTCCTGAAACCTTCCTTGGGCCTTCAAGGTATCTCCCACACGGCCACTCTCACCACAGTCTTACCCTTTCAGGTGGGACACGGCTGGCCAGGAAAGATTCAAGTGCATTGCCTCAACATACTACAGAGGAGCTCAGGGTAAGAGGTTGACCCTCCTCCTTTCAGGATAGCCCTTCATAAAAGTACGAATCCATGAAACCTCAGTGCCATTTATCTGCTGCTGTAGGGTGTGTATGGTGTCTTGTTTACAGTATTCAAGAAACAATTAACAGTTTGGTCCCTTTTAATTTAATGTTGTTGGATGTTTAATAAACGTATATTAAAAGGTAGGCCGAGATAGAAGGTTCAAGACCAGAAAGTGCAAATCCTGACTAAGGTTTTGTTTCAAGCATCCAGCTTAATACTCTGTGACTGTAACTCATTATACTCAGCTGGTTGTTGGAAAAAAAAAACCTTGGTCTGCATTTGAACTTTCTGGACCTGAACTTTGCACCTCTGGAGAAGGGTTTGTTGGAGCATATGCAGATTGTGTGTAGCAGATAAATCTGAGACTAGCTGTGGTCATTTTGTTTCTTGGAGATGCCATTTCGTGAAGCAACTTGATGTGCAATTCAAGTCCAGAGCCTCTGGGAAAGAGGAAATGGATGTTTTTTGTTTGATTTCAATTCCTAACAACCGTTTCCCCACTTTTGTCTGCCCAGCCATGATAATTGTGTTTGACGTGAACAACGCAGCCTCTCTGGACCATGCGAGGTAGGAGAAGAGTGACCTCCATCCTGTTGTCCTGCATGCCCGGAGGAAGCCGGACACCCGGCTGAGTGCCTCTTCTCTGCTCTCCCCAGGCAGTGGCTGGAGGATGCGATGAAGGAGAACGATCCCTCCAGCGTGCTGCTCTTCCTGGTGGGCACCAAGAGGGACTTGCAGGTGGGGCCTCCGAAGAAGCCACCACCATTTCCTGTCCTGACACGATTCTCTGCAGATCTGAGACTCTGGGTATTTTTTTTACTCGTGTTATTTTTTGTCCTCCCCCCATCCCCTGCCAGCCCCCAGATGAGCTCTCTGAGATTGAGCAGGAAGCTATCAAGCTGGCAGAGGAGATTAAAGCAGAGTACTGGGCCGTGTCGGCACTGTCAGGTCAGTGTACTCCGGTCACGTGTCCATTTATACAGATCTCTACACAGACGCACACTTAGGTGAGAGCAGGCTTTGAGGTCACAGGGAAAGGTCAGCCAGGATGCAGCACCCATAGAGCAATTGGTGGTTAAAATGTTTATTTAGCCTTGCTCAGGTTCCCAACAGCAGCAACAGCCTGCCGGCCCTAGGAATCAGTGACCTTCTGATGATGAATCCTTACCAGAAATGGATAGTTCTGGTCCAAAATTTAGACCAAGATTTTGTTTCAACCAACCAGTTGAGCGCTCTGTGACTGTGACTGGAGTTTCACATTCGGGATCTGAGCTGTCCACCTCTGCCTCTCAGGACTGCTTATCTACACTGTTTACTTGTTACTGTTAGCTTGTAGAGGGCACTTATACTGCAGCCAGAAATGAAGGAAGGGCTGAGTGTGGTGGCGTTCCTGGGATGTGTGCCCGTCTCTCCTGTCCCCTAAGGAGGAGTCGCGTTAAACAGCCAGATAAGCATCAGTAGCTTGTGCTGGTTGTGGCTGCTGATCAGACGAGGTTGCGCTAACGAGCCGCTTGCGATCGCAGGGGAGAGCGTGAGGGATTTCTTCTTCCGCGTGGCATCGCTCACCTTTGAGGCCAGTATTCTCGCTGAGCTGGAGAAGACGGAGTCCCGGCGGCTCGGCGATATCGTCCGTGAGTACCGCTCCCCGAGCGCGACCCAGCGAGGCTTTAAAGGTTAGTGAAGAGGGGAATGTTTCGGAATTCTCCCCATCTGTTGACAGGTATAACAAGGGACTCAAACGACGTGGATGTGAAACTGAAGAAGCACGCCCCCTGCTGTCAGCGATGAGGAACAGCGGTCGGTCTTGAGCCAGCCGTGATCCAGATGCCTGCCCCCCCAAGGCCCTGCCAGTCGGCACTGGGATGTCAATGTGCAGAGGAGTGGGAGAGTGGGAAATAATATCAGCATTTCAGATGACCCGGAACCCCCCCCCACAATCACCATTACCACTCAACACTCTTGGGAGGTTCTGTATCCTGCCCACATTGTTTATCTGAGTTGACACCCAGAGTCCCATGACTCTCAGGAACAAAGCCCGACCTTTATGTGTTCTGTGTGCAGGGCAGGCATGCAGTCATGCTTGCAACAGTGTATTTGCACAGATAGGGCAACGCGTGATTTCCTGCAACCCTTTCATGCCAGGACCGCATCGGCCTGGGGCGGAGCTGGGGGGGGCTGCATAATGTGCCCTTTAACTGTGAGAGCAGTAATTTCACTGCCACACTTTCTGCGACCCCGTGTCTGGTCGAGATCGTCAACAGAGTCCCTTTAAGAAATTTGTCGCACAAACTCCCACAGTAAAGCGACATTGCAGGACAGAGCTTTTCGGTCTGCTTGGCTGGTTCGCCCGGGAAAAATGTTCTTTTCACTTTATTTGACTATTTAGCTTAAAATCAAGGCTATTCTCAAAATGTCAAATCATTATCGCTGAAAATGTTTTTGAAAAATTTGTTTTAGCAAAGACAATCATGTTACATTGATTAATAAGAAACAAACTCCCACCTGTTAATGGAATAAAATGTACAAAGGAGCAGCACCAAGGTGACCAAAAATTCACTGCTTCCTAAACAGTCATGAAACAGGATCTCGGACTGTTTACATCCTGCAGGGAGGGTGATGGCGATCAGGAGAGCACCATCAGTGCCCCCTTCCTGTCACTTTGCGGAAGTGCGGGTAAAGCACAGCGCGGCTTTTTTTGAATCTCAAGGTAAAATCCTATCTCTTCCTGTAAAGTGGGAGTGCTGAGCAGGAAGCTGGGCAGATGTGGTGGCCCTTCTACCTCGTACTGAGGCTCTCGTGGCCGCTGGTACTGCCCCCGCTGCCAAAACTCTTGAAGGAATCCAGGTGCTGCCTGTCAATCTGCGGCTGCAGCTGATCCGGAATACAGTGTGAGGAGGTGTAATTCTCTCTGATCCAGCGTCCCCCCTCGCTGTTCTCGATGGCGATGGCGGCTACGCCTGGAAGGGGGGCCGTACACATACAATAGGAGATGGGGGTCACATATGGCGAGGCGGGGGGAGGCCAAGGGCTAGCGTGTTCCTCAGGTGCTCCTCAGCAGCAGGAAACCTACCGACCACAGAGGCTCCCAGCTTCTCCACCAGGGTGATCGCTGCCTTCATGGTGCCCCCGGTCTCGATCCACTGGTCCACGAGCAGCACGTTCAGGCCTGGCAGATGAGGGCCACGCGTGTCTTACTGTGTCTGCGTGTCCTGCCCTAGTCATGCATCTGTCCCACACTCTGTCTGCACATCTGTAATCTGTCCTCTCCACATGTTGCTGCCCTAATCCATAATCCTTCCTTTCCCAGACTAATTGCTAATTAATTCCCAGATAAACATTCCCACACACACCTGCATTAAACATTTCAGTGATTCCTGTGATTATAATGCCCTACTAAGGCAAAACACAGTTACTACACCTTGGTTTTAGTGAGATTTTGTAGTTACTGTATTATCACACTGATTTCCTCAACTCCAAGCATAGCTGAATTAATGTATTTTGTCAGAAAATAAAACAGGGCTTAAGAGGCCGAATTTCGGTCAAACTCAGTTTTGATAAAATATGCAGTTATGATGTTTTGCCTTTGTGGGGTAGTATGCGTCTACTCCCTAATATTAAGCTGGTAAGCTATTCATCAGGACTTCAATAACCATTAACTTGCCAGGGCCATACTGGCCGTTACACAACCTGAGTTACACAGTGACAGGAGACGCTGCTGTAGACCTGACTGATTAACCCACATTTGTTAAAGTATCCCTTCGATAGTGTGTTTTAAGATGACAGGTGCAAGAGTAAAGGGGGTGTCACCTGCTCTTAGCACATCCAGACGCACCTCCATGAGCTTCTGACAGCCGGAGTAGTCGCTGTAGGCCTGCTGCTCCGTCTGCACGCAGAGGTGACCCGCTTTCCGGATGGCCAGGAAGCCTTTACCCAGGCGGGTGGCCACGGCCGAGCCTGGGGGGGCGGGGGGGCGCTTAGTCACCCTACAAGGCAAATCAATGTCTTCCAAAATATTATTGGTAAAATCTCTCGTCATAAAACTCTAGTTCTAGGGCTTTCAGCTGACTCAGGTTGCGCCAAGGCAAGATTCTGGACTTCAATCAATCAATTTCAGGTACCATGAAAACCAACTTTTCCTGAAGTGATTTCAGGTGTGTTGACCTCAACCCGTTTGGGTTCAGACACTGATGCTTAAATCCGCCCGGCGACTGTAACACTTTCTAAACTTGGCTCAGGTGGTAATTTGATGTCCTGCCCTGTCAGCTGATCTGTGGTAAAAAAAAAGGCATGAGGGACCCCCCCCACACACTGGTGTGCTAGGGCCTGCAGTCCTGGCTGTGGTGAAGGTCCACTAGACCAAGTTGTCCTTTAAAGCATGTAGTGCTAAAGAATAAGCTACACAAGTTACCGCAGGTCAAAGGCCTTACAAGTCAGCGGCGATCAGTTACTCCCTCACCGAGAATGAAGCCCATGGCATCGATGCCGGCGACCAGGTCGATGGACGCATTTCGGAAAGGCTGCAGGAGGTCCGTCACACAGTCAGACAGAGCCTAGATGGGAACCCAGAGCAGACGGACATGACTGGGGCCGAGCCTGACCCCCGATCCCTTCCACGAAACCATTGAGCCCAAAAGCAGCTGAACATCACTCAGTCTGTGCAAACTTGAGTCGATCCCGAGTTCTCATGGCTGTGCTATCACACTCAGACACGCTGGACAGCTGACCACTGAACGAGCGGGTTTGTTTTTGGCCTGCGGTCTGTGCTACGAACCGGCTTGGCCTGGGCTAACAGCCAAGCAGCTGCAAAAGGAGCCACTGTACACGAGCAGAGCCAACTCGCTGGCGGTCTTTGATGTCGCGGCGACGTGGAGGAATCTGTGCCTGCCCACCTGCTGGTTGCAATAGAGCCGAGAAGGGTCCAACCAGGCGAACTTGGGACCCTTGGTGTTGGGAGCCATGAGCGAGAGGTACCAGCCCCTCGGGCGGTCTTCTGGCACGGCCAGTGCATCCATGGAGAGTCCAAGAGGGCAGCTGAGCTGGAGGGAAGTGAGGAATGGACAGAGCGGGGAGAGCAAGGAAAGTTTGTTGCATGGTGGGGGCCTGAGAGAGAGAGAGAGAATCTGGACAGCCAATTACAAACAGGACAACACTGATCAGGTTTCACTCAGTCTGCCTGTGTGACACGTCAAAATGAGAGCACATGCTGTGCAATTGGCTGGTCAGCTCCATCGTGGTCTCCAGTCTCCACCAATGGCAACAGCGTCTTTCTGTGCCGCGCCACTATAAGCCAGTGTTTAGCATTCTGTCCACTGACAGCTCTGCTTCCAGATTCTAATTCTGATTCAGATTCTTTATTATTTGTCACATGTAGTTATCGCTGCTACAACATGCAGTGAAATGCTTTTTCTGGCAAAAAGTGCCCCCAGCTGTGCTATACATACCAAAGAAATAAGTACCAACATCACAGAAAGATAAAAAGTGTATAGAAATATATATGTACACATAAGTATACATAACATTGCACTGTGAAGGTATAAATCTCACTGTAGGTGCACCATTAGTGCAGATATGCAAATATTTTATAAGTTATGGAAATGGATAGTGTTGGAGATCGCCGTCTCCGCCGGGTCCGTGGATGAGCAGAGACTCACAGCTGATACGTGGAGGAGCCGCAGGTCC
>JAODKN010000039.1:10619628-10639781 GCA_026774425.1 Petrocephalus zakoni | reverse complement strand
TTTATTTTTTAATTCCTTTATTTTTTGCTTCCAATATTTAATAATTTTTTTTTTTTTAAAATTTTTAAATAAAATTTACAACCCAGGCCAAAAAAAAAAAAAAAAAAAAAAAAAAAAAAAAAAAAACACACACACTAATATTTCTTAGGACCCCTTTAGCTTTTATGGTGCATTACGCAACACTGACATTTTTCCATCAAGATCTGCATTCACTTTTCACCAAGATCTTATACTGATAGGCAGGTTGAACCACTCTGAAGTCTTCAGTACATCTCAGACTTTCAGTGGGGTTAGGGTCAAAACTTGAAAATGATTCCTCGAGCTCTGTGGACCACTGAGAATTTGAGCATGATGAATCTCGGTATTCTCATCCAAGAATATGCCCATGCCATTAGGAAAGAAAAACCCATTGATGCGATAACCTGCCATTCAGTGGATTTAGGTACTCGGCCAACTTCACTTAATTGCTGCATGATGTCGCTGAGCCGTAATAATGAACCAAATCATTAGCTCTTAAATAGCTACAGATTTAAAATTCAAAACTGACTTTTTGGTCAGGCAGTGCATCAGAGCCAAGCTGAGCATCAAATGGCCTTGATAACCAAATTCTTCAGTTCTGATAAGCCACCCCAACCCTCCATTTTACTGACTGGTCCTCTGTTGCTTCTTCTTCATTTCTTCATCCTGCTTGATGTCCTCTGCCTCAGTGTCAAAATCGTAGTAGGTGTCCTTTGGCAGCTTCCATTCGTTGTTTTTGTCCATCAGGTCAGACGTTCGGCAGGTGAGGTCCACGCTGAACTTCTCGATGTCGATCTTCATGATGCGACAGTGGACGGTCATTCCCACCTGTAACAAAATGCAAAAACTCAAAGGCATTTCCCGAAAAGACGTGGTCCCGGAAGGAGCAGCGTTGCTCCCGCAGTGAGCTTACCTTGACCCTGTCCTCTGGATGCTTCACCACTTTGTCACTAAGGAACTTGGTGGGAATGAAGCCAGTGACGCCATTGTCCAATCGGGACCGCACGCCAATGGCCTGGCCGGGACACGATCCGCTGTCAAAGTGGTTCCACACCTGTATACAGAGCACAGGGAGGAAATGTCAGTTCACAAAGCAAACTAACAGGGGTTGTTCAGAATTCCTTCAGTTTTCTGATGATACGCGTTACCGTTATGCCTAACCTATGGTCGAGAAGGACCATAAATTACTGAAAATCTATTCAGACATTAAGATTAAGGATAACAGACAAAAGGAAAGTCGAGATGGCCCATACGCCATAAAATTCATCAAAGTGCGTCCCCCTTGGCACCATTCTAGGTCCAAGCACCCCACCTCGCTCAGCTCAGGGAAGTTGTCCTGCTGACAGAAGGGGCACTGCCATAGTCCCGTCTCATCATTCCGGATAGCCTGGTCGTAGCTCTCCCCCTGTGGGCGTCTGTGAGCTATGCCGGTCACCACACTGGTTATTAGCTTGCCTAGGATAAGAGAAAAATCAGAGGAAAGTGAGAGGGGAGCCTAGCTGTGGAACACACAATGCTAAATATAACGCTATTCATGCTAATGTTAAACTCCAGTGAATGGCAATTTCTGATTACCAATGTAGAAGGTCTCCGGTGTCTCCTTAGTGAGCAGGTTGAAGACCTCCTCTGTGTTGGGTGGCCGGTAAGGCGCCCTAAGGTCCTTATAGCGGCAGCTGAGCTCAGCACGGATGTCATACAGAGTGATGCCCTTGTTCCCATAGCCCTGGAGATCAAGACACAGCAACAGTCACACAAGGAGTATGCCCTGGGGGGGGGGGGGATCTAATGGAGAACCCAAAGGTTCTCTTCCACTGTTCCATAGACCGCAAACAACTGACCTGTCTCTCAAGCTCTTCGGCAAAAGCATCTAGATCCAGGTCTTTCAGCCTCTCAGGATTCTCAAGGATCTCCTCCAGAGCTCCAGCCGGGTTGGCATCTTCAGCAGACTCATCATATTCCAACGCATCTACTGCCATTTTGCGAGCCCACTCGTAGGTCTCTGGGTGCACACGAGATCCATCGAGGACCTCGATGTACGAATCCGTACTGTGGGGAGGATGAATGGATCAAATCCTCTACACCTTGAGGATATCCCAAATGTATGAACCAGCCTCACAAATTATATTCAGCTCTATGCGGAAGCTCTGGAACTTCAACAGCCCCTTCAGACAAGTGGTCACTAGACAAATTCAACACTCATGTGACCAGCAGAGACGACAGACATACCTGTCCCCCAGGGAAGCCGTGTCGATTTTGATGAAGCCAGCGCAGTTGATGAAGACCTTTGGCCCCATATGACACATGGTTACAAGCTGGGTACGATTCTCCAGTCGGGTGTTATTCTGTTTCAGAATCTGCAATCGGGTACCAGAAAAGGATACATTTTAAATAGCTAAACAAAGCTCTAATGTTTGCACACAAGCTAACAGACCAAAGACTGCCAAAGACTAACAATGGCTTGTTCCTTACAATAGACTATTACGGGACTAAGGCATAAAGGCTGACCTTAAGCAGGTGAGAGCCCTTCCGGGGGCCCAGGCCGCAGACATACTGCACCAAGCTTTGCGTGTATGGGTGGGCCAGGGCCCGGTTCACATCCACGCCCACCTCATTGACCCGGTTAATGAACTCGCAGTAGAGCGCATTCAGCAGCTCTTCCTTTACCACGTGCTCCTGGGGAGGGTAAGAGGGACAACTTAAGTCAGTCTGGCTTAACAGCAATGGTTAACAGTGCACTAAACCGAGACGCTCATTTAACTGGTTTAGCGACTAAGGCATCACATGGGAATCTGACCATAGTCATACCCAGACATCTGTACCTGCAGTGGGTGCAGCTTGAGGCACAGGATGTCCTCGTCAGTGCTGCAAACCTGGGCAAACTCCACGAGGGGGTCCTGGATCTTCCTGGCTACAGAGACCGCCTGCCGCAGGAGAGGGGGGTAGTCTCTGAAGTCCGCCTGAAAATCGGCAGAGAGGGTACAGGACTGTCGGCAAGGCTCTAGCATCTACACGCAGATGGTGGGTCTGACCAGGCGGATGTCCACCTCAGACTTCTTGCTGTTCATATACAGTGTGGCGAGTTCATTGTCCACCAGCTCCACACCCACTGCAGGGAGAGACGACTCCTGCTCCAACTCGCCCACGGTGCGCTTGATGTCCTCGATCACCATTTGGGCGTCCCTGTAGGGAGGGTGAACCGGCCAGGGGCTTAGTCATTCAGAAAGCACGACAGAACCACAGCAAATGGCAGTGGGCTGGAGCTCACCTGTTCTCGCCTGCCACAGCCACTATGTGCGGTTTCTTGCTAGTCAGGAACTTCTTTAGGTTTTCAATGTCCTGAATCTGGAGAGAGCACAGGTTCAGAGAACAAAACTTACGGTAAAACAGCCAGACTGACTAGCCGAGTACCCTCGATAGTGGGAAATGCAACGGGGAAGCAGAAAAGCCTTTGAATTTCTACATCATGCATCACCCTCATAAAAGAGGTAACTTAAACCTGGAAAAGCATGCACACACAGTTAACTGACCTTCTTCTCCCTCTCATCTTCTCTCCACGCGTTTCTCCTCTTCAGGAAGTGGGGAAGGCGCAGGAAGTCAACCACCTCCCCCTCGCCATTTATAAGTGCACAGAACACGGGGGTATCCCTGTGGAATCACGAGATGCCTCGTCATCCAAAGAGAAACAACCTATTGCCCATGGCATACTCTCAGATTCAGGGGTTTAGAACCAACGGAGGCAGATTAACATTAGAGTCCCCTACCTGCCGGACGAAAAGGCCATCCCCATGACGCGAATGCCCTTTCCCTGGCTCTCATCCATGAGGTCATCATCCTCTTCTACTTGCTGGTCAGGTCGATACGGTGCTACCTTAAGCCAGTTGTACAGCTTTCTGCTGCATGCCTGAGCAATGAGTAATAATCAGACTTCTAGAAGCAAACCAATAATCAAAAACGTCACCATCCGCCATCCAAGCCCATAACAGACCATAAGCTATCAAACTGACCTGAAGGTTACACAGTGCTACCATTCACCAGCACTAAGGTAGATACCTTGATGATGTGGTCCTTGGCTTCAGCCAGCAACTTGTTCCTCAGCTCCTTGGCCATCTGGGGGTACAGAAACTGCTGCAGCGAACGTTCGATGGCCAGCGTACGCTGACGGTTCCACTCCTGCACCTGGTGGCTGAACTCATCCCTGTAGTAGAACTGCTTGATCTCCTCAAAATAGGTCTGGTCGGCACCATACCTGAAAGGTATGCAACGGCATAGTCACCATCACTGCCACTTACACAACCTAAGCATGTTCTAGTTTGCACAAGCATCCACTTTTACAGGGTATTTGAAAGCCATGATTATCAGAACCCTAGCCTGATACCAGTCTACTTCCTACCAAATGTAAAGGGCGGACTCACCCCTTGACGCCAACCAGGTCAATGCAGATGTCAATACTAAGCAGACCCTCCTCCTCAGCAAGGCACATCTTGAGGAATTGCTCCCCAGTCAGCTCCTTCACAGGCTTGTTCTTCAGGTACTTGAAGGAGTATGCATAGTGCGCTTCATCCACGTCCTGCACGGCGGGGAGATCAGGGATTGTGTGATCAAAATACAGCGCCACAGCGGTGTTTAATGGCTAGATAACGGCACCCCATTCAGGCGTGCAGGACGGGACAGTTTGCTGGTACCTTCTTGCCCTTTTTAGTGGGCTTGATGTTGATTTTGGCCCTCTCCTGGAAGGTTTGCCGGAGAACATGTCTGACCAGAGGCTCACGGGCGATTTGCATGGCCACCATGTAGCGTGTGCCTTCCAGAACTTCCTCAGGAGTTCTGAACTGGCTGCGATGGGGTACAAGCAGCTATGGATTAGGGACACCTGCTCTGGACACCAACCTTCCCCATGCTCTTCTTCATTGTTCATCATTTTATTTCTTTTCATTTCCATTTTGTTTAACTAGAATAGATTTGCATACTTCAATATTCCAAAAACACACTTCCTCATACTTTACATCATTCACCCCGTCTGAAACGCTGGTAGGGCTTTAAGCTCCACTACCACTCATGCAGTCTATAGACAGATGCTTGCAGGGAGGCAATAAGGAATGCGTTACAAGGTGATGTCACCATGCCACAGATGCAAGGGGTGGAACTGCAACTAAGTGTTTCAGGCAGATTAAAGAGAAATGGTTACTGTGATGAGTTAAAGAAAAGGGGGAAAATATTACATACACACACACATAATACACTTGTATTCTTAACCGACCCGCCTAGGGCCACCGATGGCATGCTGCCCCGCTAGGCCGAGCGCTCCTTACCTGCACACATAGTCCTTGGCCAGCTCCAAGGGCTCAGCAGGAAACTGCTCCGTTTCGTGACGCTGGTAGCTGTCACGCAGGTTCTCTCCGAACTGCTCAGGGGTCAAACCGAACTTCTTAGCAAGACCATCTGGGCAAGACAAACGATACAAGGTTTATAAAAACAGGAGGGCCAAGGGGAGGGGAGGTTACAGTGAATAAAGCCACTGACCCAGCCCAGCGCTCTGGCAAATGCTGTACATGTCTCGGCGAGAAGCCAGCTTCAGGTCGGGTCCCTTCTGCTCCTCTTCCTCGTCCTCCTCCTCAGCTTCGACATCCTGCTCACCTGTACGGACAGCACATTCCGTAATGCGACCACGGATTGTAGTGCAAGCTGAAGCCACAACGCAAATGCTAGATTAGCCTAATAGACGGGGACACACCATCATCCTCGTTGACCTCCTTGTTGGCCTTCTGCTTCTTCTTGTTGGCTTTGGCGGCATTCTGCATCTTGGGGATGTCGCGGCCGTAGTACAGCAGGAAGTGGTTGTAAACATCACCGAGTTCCTCGATAGACTGGACGTCTTTTAGCCTGGGTGGACAAGGGAGCGGAATTTTAGCTCAATGGCATGTGCTCCGACAGGATTGCACAGCAGAGGGGAAGGAGCGGACAGGCTGTGGAAGGGCACCTCCACCGTACCTCTCCATGTCAGCAGTGTCCAGCGGACGGATGCCGTCTGCCAGTGGCTTGTCTGGGTCAGCAGAGATCTGCTCGAACTGGAAGGCCTGCATCTTCTGAAACAGGCGTGTTAGATTCTGCTTGCGAGTTTTCAGCTGGGTCCACTGTAAAAAGAAAAAGAAACAAATGGAATCAATAATTGGGAATTAGAGACCAGCCACACAAAGCTTTATAAAAGATGATTTAACAACTGCGTTTGTCCAAAGCAGCTTGGGGCCAAGAAGAGGGCCACAGTTCCCGCGGTGGGAAAGTGACATGAGAGTGGCCAGAAGCTACAAAACTCTCCAGCTGAGACGGCCAGGAACTTGGGCGATAAAGCGCCGTACTCCAGCAAAGAGCAGACTTCCAGGCTGGAACCAACGCTAGTTGTGTTTTTCCTCCCCAAGTGTTTCACAACATTTCAATCTTTCTTCTTCAGCGCGTAAATCAGAGTCGTAGCATACAAGTGTCCTTGCATAAATCGTTGCTGCCGAGATGCAACCTGTTGCTGTTCCTTCTAACTCCTGTTCTGCATACGATGCGCATATGCATTACGTTTCGCAAACAAAGGTTGTCGCTTCTCACAAAGCATTTTCTCCTGCGGTTTTATTGGCCGACAGCGATCAGTCGACGCAACTTGACTCATGACATAACTGTTGAAAAATCTGGAGTCACGCAGACGCACATGTGTCCTGCATGAAGGCCAAAGGTGCAGCTGCACGTTACCTTCTCGTCCCAGCGCCACACCTTCCACAGGTCATTGATGCTGAGCTCCGGCTCCACGTACTCCTTCCTGTAGAAAGCTATAAACGGAACCTGGAAGAGAGGTTTGGTCAAAATGACCAGAGCGACTGAAGGCGGGACCCTAATTCTTATTCCTGATCCCAGGACTGCTTCTGAAGATCTGCCAGTTCTTTAAACTGCAAACTAAGCCCTGCAGTCTGACAAGGCCAAGGAAATAAAATTATAAGCGCTTGCTTCAATTTAAAGATTAAAACTCTTTAATGTCAACATAAACAATCACAAACCCTTTAGTACTTTAAGTACCACTAAAGCAATCAAAACAACACTTCTAAGTATCTTACACACACACACACACACACACACACACACTTGTATTCTTACTGTCCCCCAATCATGATACCCTTAACCCCTACCTAGCCCTAACCTTAACCATAAACAACCAAACAGAATACAAGTCCTTTGGAATTTGCACTTTTTAAATGCATACACAGAATGAAGTCTGAAGTATTGACGAACAAAAGAATGTCCAGAGACATTTGCTATACTTATGAAGTCCTCACAAATATGGTGAAACCTGTATATACAGACACACACGCAGCATATAAATCACACGCAGTCCAAACGCCACCTGGGAATGAAATCCACAGGCACGGCACCCGGGACAGACTCCTCTCACCTCAAAGTGCTGGTTCCGCATGAAGTTCAGGGCCTCCTTGATCTTCTGGATGGTGCTGGGTCCTTTCCTGCTGAAGCTGCTTGTTGTGCCCCGGTCCAAATAATCTGTGCTTTCCTAAAACAATCCACCATGGATTTCAGGGCTGTGCCCTTTGCGAGTTTCCCAACCCTGGAATGCGATTAGCAAACAGACCGTTGGCACCCCATACCTGCATGGAGATCGTGGGGGTGGAGAAGGCGCTCCTGTATATCCACTCTGCCTCCTCCTCCAGCTCTGTCTCCTCTGCTGGTCTTACTGGGATGGAACGCAGCTGAGAAAACAGCCACCCAAGGTAAACCGTCTCAGGTCAGATAACGCCTAATCTGCTGTCCCTCACCATAGGGCCTCTTTCACTGCGGTGGTGACACACCTGAAACCTCTCCGGCATGTCGGTGGAGCGGATCTCGTTGTCCTGGTCAGTCATGTGGCTGCTCTCCAGCTCACTGGGCTCGTAGATCTCGAAGATGCTGCGCCGACCGACGCGCTTCTTGGCCTGCTTCTTGGGTCGGTCCCAGGACTCCTCGTCCTGGTCTTCCTCCTCCTCCTCCACGTTGTCGTAGCCTTCGGCATCAAACTCGGCGAAGTCGAAGTCGCCGCCAAAGATCTCCTGGGCTTCCTGCAGGGCCCTGTTTGGGGAAGAGCCCGAAACATCCTCCTGTGAAATCTCCCACCCTGATTAAGGACTCACACGCAACGTTTCTCCCAAATCTACTACTGGCCACTAGTTACAGCCCCGAAGAAGCTCAGTTTTAATGCTCCTAATACTTAACCGGTTGGCTGAAACAAAATCTTGGTCTGGATTTTTACTCTTTGGACCTGGATTACCCACATCTGCTCAGAACTGATCCCAAGACTTTGCTTTTCAAGAGAAGCTGAACTACAGTCCTTCATTTTTCAAAGGGCAAAGGTCAGGTTTGGGCCGACAGGGAAACTCACGCGTCAGTGTATCCTGGGAGCTTCTTACGCCACTTGGGCTTCTTCAGCGGCTGCCCATCATCGTCCACGATGAAGTCATCGATATCTGCAGCAACGTTAGCAGGACTTCAGCAACAAACAGGCAGGAAGTTTTGGCGAAGAATTCCACAGAGGCAACAGACGCCCCACCATCTCACCCGATTCTTCTTCATCCTCGTCGTCGTCGCCTGGGTGGAGGGCCACGTCGACATGCTCCCCATCCTCCAGTCCTCCATCACCGGTGAAGATTTCGTCGGCAATCAAGTCTTTCTCGTGAGCTTCCCTGCCGTCGTCGTCCTCCTCATCTTCGTCATCTGACATTTTCCTCACACGCCGGAACTTCTGCTGTGTGGCAGATGACATTTCCCGGTACATCACACCAAAACCAAACCCATTAAAGTTACCATGCTGCGCCTTTCTTCAGTCAAGGTGTTACGTTCATACAGACCACTTACAGTGCTACCAATGCACTACATTACTGCACAGATCTAACAGTTCAATCAAGATGCTGCATCTATCATTTCAGAACTGAGGAAGAAAAACTCATCTGCAGAAAGCCTCATTTGAAGGCCTCATGGTGATTCTGATAGTTACCCGCTTCACTTTTACTCCCAAGTTCTCCTCGATGAGATCAATGTCATCGTCGTCCAGGCGATCATCATAGGCTGGAGGAGAAAGCAGATCAACACGATTCACATACGCTAACAGCCCTATTCCATCACGGTAGCACGGACATGCCTTTGAGACAAGTTCAGAAAGGGAGCATGGAGACCCTTCCACGAGGCGTAGATTCATCAGAATCATTCAGACAAGATTACAGCATAAGCAACAATACATAGGGACACCTTTATTATGCAGAGCTGTTCTACTGCCAGGCATGAAACCAAAATCCATGTTTACTTCGCTTCCGTTTGCGATGTCCGATTTCCTCCCCGGAGTCACTGTCCCCGCCACCGCTCACGTCCAAATCCTCCTCCTCCTCTTCCTCAACGTCATCGTCGATCAGGCCACGCAAATTTCCATGCTCGTCTTGGTCTTCCGTATTCTCCTCTTCCTCCTCATCTGTGGTGGTGATGAGGGGCAAATGAGTGAATATGGGCTATGTCCATATTCCAAACATCTCCATCAACATACTAATATCCAAGACGTAACGCTGAAATAATCCAGCTGATAATATAACATCATCAGAAGAGGCCCAGGTGCAGCACATAAGCCATTGAGCAGCTTCTCCAAAAATCACCCACCATCTATCTCCATAAACTTCTGGGGCTTCTTGGGCTTCAGGTCCCGTTCCTCGACCTCCTCCTCAGACTCCTCCGCCTCGCTTTCGATGAAGTCGGACATCTCGGCAGGGCCTGTCAGTCACCGGCCGCGGCGACTTTCGGAAACGGGAAGAGGCGGCCGCAGATGGGTGGCTGAGGGACAGAGCACAAGACATCTCAGGGTGCCAAGGGCTCAAAGACAGGGCTGCGCGTTTGCTGCACGTTTTAGGGCATTGTGGCATGACGGGCGGACTCCCGGGACCCGCGGCGTCACTCACGCCAGCATTAAAGGGCTCATCCGCATGGGTTTGGCTGTAACGCACCAAACCAGCGCGGCCATTTGTAAATAGCTACATCTCACATGTACAGAGAGGGCAGTCACACAAGAACATGGGATCAGGGCGTACAATCACACGCCATGGAATCCACGTAAAACGACGGCTGCGCAGCCCAGCTAGCTATTTTATATCAGAATCCCCCCCCCGGGCCCCGGCCCCCGGCCCGATCCGGGACCAGGAGCAGCACCATGGGAATGACAGCCCCAGTAGGCCCGCCAGATACCGCAATAACTGCTGCTGTTCGCAGAGCCATCGGGGCCCCTAAGAGCAGGCCGCCGTCCGAGCAGCTCGCCCCCACATTAAAGCCCCCGCGCCGGCTACCCCGACAGCACGGAGCCCATGGCAGGAGGCACGGATCCCACTGCCGGCCGAATGGGCTGTAATAGGGGCTGTAATGGGGGTCCCGGGGAGACGGGCAGCGCCTACAGCAGCTTATAACGCAGGAGGACAGCGGGCCTCCATCAGGGCCCACAACAAAACAAGCGGGCCTAGGAGCCCGGCCGGCGGGACGCGAGCCCCCCGACCCCCCGAGCCGCGGCCCCGGCGCTTCGTACTCACGCTCCTTGTCGCCGAGTCCCCCAGGCCGCACTCCCAGAGCACGGAAAGCGCAGCGCCAGAGAGGTGCCGGGGTGGCGGGGTGCCGAGGACCTGCGTTCGGGGCGCAGCGCAGCTCGGAAAATGGCCGCCGTCGCCGCTGCGCGAGGGAGAGACGGGCGCGAGCCGGCCGCTTTAATCGCGGCGGCGCCACCTGGCGGCCGCGGCGGGAAGTGCGCGCCTCCGCACCCGAACCGGCCCAGGGAAAATAATTATCCCGCCGCACAAATCGCAGGTCACTTCAAGGAGATTAAATCGCGGCGATTTCAGCTAAACGGGGACGGAATAAGAGTGATAGCCGAATGAGACTGGCGAGGCTGGGCGCGGGAGGTGCAGTGACCATGCCGAGCCAGCAGGGGGCGTGCGGACGAGCGCGGCGCGGCGCCCTGCTGCTTATGACTGCGACGACAGAGCGACCCCGACAGCGGAGACCGGGATGGACGGCCGAAGCGGCACGTTACGCCTTCTGCGCAACAGCGTGCTGCTCTCCTGCCTGTGGAGCCTGTCTGCCGGCACCGAGATTAGCTTCGTGACGTGCGGGTCGGTGGTTAAGCTGCTGAACGTCAAGCACAACGTCAGACTGCACTCCCATGACGTGCGCTACGGCTCGGGTGAGTGCGTGCGGGGCGCGCGTGCGGGGCGCTCGTGCGCCGTGTGCACAGTCATCGTGTCATCGCGATTGGCCTTAAAAGTCTGGCCACCTCCATTATTGCGCCGGACAAACGTTTGCAGCCGGCGTCAGTTTGTTAGTTCTATCGAATGCGATCGGAGCACCGCCGGAAGTGACGCACGGTGCCCGGCATCGCCAGGCCGCGTGCAGATCCCCCCCCCTGTCATGCTCTGCAAACGTCTGTGCATGAGTGTCACTCGCTAGCGGTGATCCTGTGTGTGTCCCCAGGCAGCGGGCAGCAGTCGGTAACGGGAGTGACCACCGTGGAAGACAGCAACAGCTACTGGAGCGTGCGGGGGGTCAGCGGCGCGGGCTGCTTGCGGGGGACCCCGGTGCGGTGCGGCCAGACCATTCGGCTCACACACCTCAACACGGGCCGCAACCTGCACAGTCACTACTTTGCATCCCCGCTGTCCTCAAACCAGGCGAGTGTTTCTTTATCGTTCTCTTTGCGTGTGCGTGTGTTGGAGGGATGGCTCCTTGTGACCTTCCCATCACTGCCCTGGCAGGAGGTGAGTGCTTTTGGGGAGAACGGAGAGGGAGACAACCTGGACGAGTGGACAGTGCTGTGCAGCGGCTCACTGTGGCGGAGGGAGGAGTCCGTGCGCTTCAAGCACGCCGCCACGGAGGGTCTGCTGTCTGTCACGGGCGAGCAGTACGGACGGCCCATCCACGGCCAGCGGGAGGTCCACGCCATGACTGCTGCCAGCCAGCACAACTACTGGAAGGTCATGGAGGGCATCTTCATGAAGCCCAGCGAGATGCCCGCACCCCGGAATGGAAACGGGCCTGTCCACACCGAATTTTAACTACCACCCCCCCGCTCTCCATCCCAGGAGGCACAGAGGGATGTGTGCGAGCATCGCGAAGCCTGGAATCCGTGCCCGTGACCCTCCCTTTAAAATATAACAATTTTCTGCCCACGGTTAACATTTTATGCTTGAATTCTTACGGCCAACGGAAACATACAGCCTGAAACACAGCGCTTTAAAGACTCAGCCTCAGTTCATGGGCCAGTCTCGGCTGAGTTACACACCACATCAGCTGCCTTACCAAGGCACGTGGCCACAGATTTAATCAGCTCCTGTAAGCTTGTTTGATGTTAGTGTAGAAGGCAGCATGGGATTTGTGACTGGCTTTGGCCTCCTTGGTATTACTAATGCTTCGGAAAGTTCTGGTTCTGAAGTCCAATCCCACTTTGCCTCTGGATGCGGTGCTGTCATAGAACTCCTGGAATAACCGATGAGAAGTAGACTTTCGGACGTCTTTTTACCTCACAGAAACACCTCGGAGAGCTACAGTCACAACTGTGATGAGTTTGGGCAGAAGTTTCCATTAAGTAATTTTGTTTTTGTGACATCCCACTTAGTATTTTCACTGTTTTGCAGCAGGGATGGTTTATAAAACATATTTAGTAATCAGTGGTACCTGACATTTGGAGCATATTTGGTCTCTTGTTTACATTCATTTGTAATACTAAATATATTTTTCTCTGAGAAGAGGCCTTAATACTGATACCTTATGGACTGTTTTTAGATCCCTGAACTGGGGCCATAGGCTGTTTTTCTGTGTCAAAGGGTTGAATAAGCAAAATACATCATTTGTATTCAGTATTTCTGGTGCCTCATTTTTGACGTTTTGGAAAATCTTCCAATTACCATCCCATGATGGTTGGTTGTTTATTCTAGCGTTTCCCTGCCCAGTCCTCGGGGAACCTCAGACAGTCCACGTTTTTGCTCCCTCCCAGCTCCCAGCCAATCAGGAACACAGAATCCCTGTTGCTGGGACCTGAGAGGAAGCAAAAACGTGGACTGGACTTCCCTGAAGACTGGATTGGGAAGCACTGGTTTATTCGGCAGAGGTTACTGTCTTGTTTACTGTGCTGCTTCATTAATGTTAAAAGAAGAGCAACATTAGGAACATTCACTATGACCTTTAAAAGAAACTAACAGTATTATCCTAAGACAGGAAAAACGACATCAGTGTCTGCATAGTGAGACAGAGTTTTCAGAACAGCCCAGTTCCATCCAGCTGTTTCAGACAATCACATTCAAAAACATCCTGCTTTCTCCCTCATTCGGCCCAGCGGTTGCATTGATTTGCGTCCCTGAGCTTGTGTTAAGTTGCTGTAGCATTCAGTTTGCAGTTGGTCTGTATGTGAAGCAGGAAATGTAAATTATACCTCAGAAAAATGTTTTGTAACCTTTTATTAAACATGTTTTATGACCCTGAAACAGCCCCATTTTTTTCTTTAGGAAATGGAGAACAGAAAATTGAGTTGCGTATGTGTGAGCATTATGAGTGCCCAATATGGCCATCAGTTTGTTCAGTATTTATGGGAACGCCTTAATTTAACCTTTACCAAGGGCATAGATTTGGGTATGGAAAGAGTGAACATATTTCTACCAATACTGTAGAAGACTCATGTTTGTTTAAGGGGGTATGGGTTTTGGAGATGACTTGGTCCCTACTGACGTTGAAACCAAACCTACGTCCTTGACCTTTACAAACGTAGTCCCTGTGTCATTTTCAGCAGCTCGGTTTAAACTAGAAATACTAATCCAAGAAATTAGTGTTTCGGCGCCCCCCTGTGGAAGCAAGTGCACTATGTATGCAAATTGCGGCTAACTGGTGGGTAGTAAGCAGGGGGAATAAAACGCATGTTTTGTGGGGGCCGGTTTCACATGGAGGCAGAATCGACGGGCCGGTTCGTGCTGCTCTGCGCGGCTTTTATGTTGCACTTGGTGCGTCGGAGCTTAAAGGCCACTTAAAGGACGGATCTCACTGTAAGTGACCAGTCGCATATGCCAGTGAGACCCACGAAGCTCTGACACCATCGCCTACTCCGTCATGTCTGCAGCAAAGGCCATGATCGCAATCTTTACCAGGGTAACCATGATTACTGCGGTAAATGATCCGGCTGCATCATCAGTCCGTTTCAAACCTCATATTCATCCCAGGGTCGCGGATCCAATAATATCAATTGACTAAGAAAAGAGTTACTTTTGACCAAGGATCAGCTAAACAAACAATTCTGTTGCCCTAAAGACCCAAGCGATTTAACAAGGTAAAGTACACTGACATTTAAAAACTTTTATTGCATAAATGTTTTCCATTTATGTTTAAACAGGTTTACATATTTACAGCTACATCGTCCAGGCATTTATATATTACCGAAGGTATATTACTTTAATCAGCATGCTAAGTTTACATGTATTTACAAGTATGTGCTATCTACACATTAACAGAAAAGGACGGTATGTTTACGTACGTATGCCATTAAACCATCGTGCTTTTTAACTCTCTCTCTCACGCTCCTTGCAAATCTAGTAAATTAACCCAGAAGATCTGTAATGAAATAACCACTAGGAAATTAAATGGTACACCCATCGATGCAGAGATAAATAGATAAACAAGGTGACAGAAACTAAACTCCGTATGTTAGACCATTTAGTGCTACCAGTGTTTTGGTTTTTGGCACATTTTGTTAAAAAAAAAAACACCCGAACTATGTTGTGTCAAATGATTTGCATTCAAGACTAAAGTACGAAGTATTTTATGCGTACAGTGTCCAAATCCCAAACAAATGTAAACTATAGTCTGTAACGCAATCTCTAAAGCCATGAGTAATACGTTTACACTGCATTTCTTTCTGTATTAACCTTCCTGTTCATTCTTCATCAAAATAGGAATGTAATATTCAGACTTCTTTTTGAAATCTGTTTCAGCACAAACAAGTAACTGTTTTCATCTGTAATTGTAACAAAACCATACAATTTCTACTATTAATATCAGGGCTATAATATTATATAATAATCCTTATATACACATACATACACTCGATACATGCCATATCTCTTATGACTCTCTATCTCACAGAAAATACGGGGCCACTTTCCCATGTCGTGTAAACTGTAGTTTTGAGTGGATATTTTAATTAAGGTTAAGTGTTTTTAATTGCCACAAAACCCGCATCTGGCATCATCAAGGATACTAATTAACTGGCTTTTATTCATACGGAAACGTATTTGATGGTTTGATGGCAAAGCTAATATCGGGGACTGAGACCCCCCTGCTGAGAAGAGACCGCTGTTCACATCGTGGTTCATATCCGCCATCACGTACAAACCATCTTTGTGTTATCTAAAACTTCATCAATAAAAAAATGATGATTTTAAAAAGTAGCATTTCCAAAGGTTTCTTATTCAAATAATAAAATTACAGACACAACCTAAAATGTTTCCTGTACCAGCAGCGTAAAAAAAGTGCATTTTGAGAACATCAAAGTAACAAAGGGGTGGCCACGCCCCCACCTTGGTGACGTGACGGGTAAAAAGCCCAGACTTTCCTAAGAGATTCTGAATGCTATGCACGGAACATAAGTGTCAGGCACACACACGCACACACTCGCACACGGGCAATACCTCAGGTCACACAGCTGATGGCTTCCTCCAGCCAAAGGTGTGCGATCCAATCCCCAGATTCATCACTCGGAGAAGCAGGCAAGTCGATTGGAGTAACCTTCCCAAGTCAAACGAAACCAGGCTTCACGAAATTATTGACTTAGCCAATTACTATAATTTCTATTGATTTAGAAACGTGCATTTGTTCAAGGCCCGGTAATATAATAAACGAAAAATGCCTATGTGATTTTTAAAGAAAGCCTTTCAATTATTAAATATTTAATAGTATTTTTGTCACATTTTTAATTGCTAAATGTATAAAATCCATTTTTAAAGGGTTTGGGGTTCTGTTTATCAAAATCCTTCACGTTGTGGGGTTGTGACGTGGGTCACTAAGGGGTTGTGTGGGGTCCTGCCGTGTGTCCCGGCACACATGGGCGCGCACGCACAGATCTATACATTACTCTCTACATCGGTTCTGTACAAATGGTGCTGTAGGTTCGCTTTCCCTGCAGTCTTCTATGGCTTGGCTCAGAGGTTATGGATGTGTGCAGGGCCTGTTTCTCCGGGCCAAACTCAGACACATGACGGCATTGATCTTCACACGAGCATCGCTCATGGAGGTTATGGTGCCTCAATCGCACACACACAAGCACGTGCAAACACCCTGTGGGTCACATGCACTGCATATGACTGGCTCTGTAGGAAACTCTGCCCCACTCCTGTGAGAGTACCCAGCGGCACCACAAGAGATTTTGGGCCCCATGAAAGTAAATCATATTGGGCCCCCAAACCAGACCAATCCAAATTTATGTCTCTCTGGGCCACTTAAACATCAACTCCCACTTTCCCCCACTTTAAAACATCCCTGAGTGTACATATGTGTGTGCATGTATGTATGCCACTCAGGAACTGATTTATGGCGCTTTTCCACTGGCAGGCAGGAACCGAGCCATATCTGACCCGTATGGCAGAGAGAGACTAGTTACAGTGCGGTTCCAGCTCGCTCTGGCTTTCCACTGCGGACCGGTCGGCTGGGTAAAGGGGTTGCCGGGTTTGGAGAGCGACAGAGATGCTTATTTACTGATCCAAAGAGATGCTTATTTACTGTTCACGTGTTGTACATCATGATTTACTATACACCAATCTCCACTGGCACGTCTGCGAGAATCACCGCGTTATGTTAGCATCGTAGGCTAGCGGAATTTGCATTCGCTTGCATAAATTTACATTACGAATCCATTCCGTTCAGCTGTTCTATAGTATTTTGTATGAGATTGGAACGTTTCACAGCATCGATACAGCACAATGTGCAATACTACTAATAACAAATTATATATAGAGTATGCCCTTTTTTCCTTCAGATAATCCGTGCACAGAATACCGACATCCCGGCTCATGTTGACCAATCAGATTATGGTGATGCGACCAGCTCGCTTTGGGCACGTTCTCGGCCATTCGGCACGGCTCGCATACTTTACAATGGAAAACCGCAGGTCCGCAGTGCGGCTCGGGTACGACTCAATTCTTGGTGGCAGGGAAAAGTGTCAATAGTATCATTACTATTATTATTATCATTTAGAAGATTTTGTTGATATACAGTCATGGAGAAAATTAGATCTATGTGGTCCCAGCCCCCAGATACATGGCTGGTCAGGTCAGGACACATGTCTGGTGTGTACACGTGTGTATATAGCACATGCAAAAACGATCAGGTCATTAAGTCTAAGCATCATTGTCAGACAGCTTGGGTTGGTACCGTGTGGAGTTGGGTCTGGACCATCTGACTTAAAAGGACGATCACTAAGCTGAGCTTGGACTGAGCCGACAGCAAAGCCGCCATGGGAGCACGGCACCCACTGACATTTATCAAGCATTTGTGAAATGCCTGGAGAGAGTGAGGATGCTGTCTGGCGCCACCTGCTGGGGAAGAAGCATGTGTTCTTATGCCACACAGAAGTGTTGTGTGTGCGTGTGTGTGTGCGCCTGTGTGTCTGTGTGTGTGCGCCTGTGTGTCTGTGTGTGCGTGCTTGCTTGTCTGTGTGTGTGCGTGCCTGGGTGTGCTTGCCTGTCTGTCTGTGTGCGCACACCTGTGTGTCTGTGTGTGCATGCCTGTGTGTCTGTGTGTGCGTGCCTCTGTGTGCCTGTGTGCCTGTGTGCGCGTGCCTGTGTGTGCGTGCCTGTGTGTGTGTGTGTGTGCCTGTGTGTCTGTGCGCATGCCTGTGTGTCTGTGTGCGCGTGCCTGTGTGTCTGTGTGTGCGCACCTGTGTGTCTGTGTGTGCGCACCTGTGTGTCTGTGTGTGCGTGCTTGCCTGTCTGTGTGTGTGCGTGCCTGGGTGTGCTCGCCTGTCTGTCTGTGTGCGCACACCTGTGTGTCTGTGTGTGCGTGCCTGTGTGTGCCTGTGTGCCTGTGTGTGCGTGCCTGTGTGTGCCTGTGTGCCTGTGTGTGCGTGCCTGTGTGACTGTGCGCATGCCTGTGTGTGTGTGCGCATGCCTGTGTGTCTGTGTGCGCGTGCCTGTGTGTCTGTTTGTGCACGATGCTTGGAAAATGGCTGCCATAGAGAACAGGTTTCTTGTGGCCCTGAGTCACACACACAAACGTACACACACACACACACACACACCTGCACTTCTGATGTCAGTCACTCATGTAAACACCTTCCAGATTCCATGTATATTTCACGACATGTACTTATATTTTATGGCCGCGGGGTCTAAGGAACCACGGCTTTACACCGGAGAGACAGTCCCCTCTGGAAGACTAAGAAAAGCCAAAATCACAGCCTGGATCAGAAGACACCAGCATGTTCCTTGGGGTGTTGCTCTGGTGACACGGGGCCACGTGGCGTGTCCTCAGCCTGAGGCGTGTCCCCTGCCTGTGTGACAGTAACACGCCCAGGATATCAGGGCTCCTGTACATTATTGCGTTAGGAAAACTGCTCCCATCAGAGCAAAAGTCAGCCCTTGTGATGTCCCCCAAATGACTGGGGCCCACACCTGTGCCCCCATCCCCCTCCCTGCCCCCCCCCGAAAAAGCATGGATCCTTTCCCTTTTGAAGAATTTTTTCTTGGTCTATTGGTAATGTTCCTTCAAAAACAGGAAATGACCTCACTGGCTGGGATCTTCCTGGTGCCAGGGGTCTCCTCTCTCCCACCGTGTGGTCACTCCATACCATTCCTCAGCATTTGGTTAGCAGCAATCAGCATCACACTGATGATGAAGGCCATCGCGAAGGCACAGATGAGGCTCTTCCTCACACACGTCTGTCGATTCTTCTTTTTCGGGTGGACTGCATTCAGCCGGGGGGGTAAGAGAGTGAGGGAGGGGGGTAGAAGAGAGGGTCACTCTGGAGGGAACCGAAAAACCCCCCCATTAAAAAGCAGCCACGCTGAGTGCCGCCTTGACCTTTATGTGACCTTTATTTGGTCTTTTGTCCCAAGAGCTAAGTTGAGTGAAAGCAAAGGGCATCTCACTATAGTGGACAGCTCCAACTCGCATGTAACCCTTTCAGCGCGGAACTCGGGCATGGCTGCATGCAGAAGCAGCCATCTGACACCCTGTTGCTCCCAGACAAACCAAGTTGTGCCCCCCCCCGAGTCTCCAAAGACCCATTCCTACAACATATATATATTTTTAATCAGCTGTTGGCCTGCTCATCCATGCCTAAAGACTCATCATTAATTAATCGAGGCTGCTCCTGTGATGATAATTTCCGCTGACTGGCATCCTGAAAATCCCTCTTTGGGGGCTCTGAGCTGGTTCCAACTGGCCACAACTGGCTTTACACTCCCTGCAGGAATTCCTGAGGGACCTTGAATTGCTATCTTCAACCTGTGCTATTTCTGTAAACATTCAGAAGGATAGGAAGTAACTTTGTTTGCTGTGGTTGGCGCTGCTCTTCATACACAGCATAGAAGTCCTACCCAGGGGCACTGCTATAGCATACATGAAAGCATACCATATCGGGCTAATCGGACCAATCTAATTATGTTCCAAATTTTTTAGCGCTCATGGCAGTCAGGGGCCCTTGCAGTCGGCACTATCCCTCCACCCCAATCCCCCTTTACAGCTCAGCTGGTAATTCAGTAATTTCAGTAATGGGAACATATCATCACAGGGCTGGCTGGGACTAAAACCAGCAACCTTCAGGCCATACAGGCAAAGCAGCGACCCTAAAGACAGCAGAGCCCGAGTGCCGTCTCACCTCCTTCGAAATCGGCCTGGCAGCCTCCGGCGTTGTCCTTAAGGCTCTCCTCCTCCGTCATGATAATGTTCTCGATGTCCTTCATCGTCAGATGGTCCCGGAAGGCATGGAACAAGACATGCTTCAGCTCCTCCAGCGTCAGGCGCTGCATGTCAAACTGGGGGGCAATTATGGGGGCGAGGGGGGGTTACAAATCAGAACAGGTCAGAGCTTTGCCTGAAGAGAAATTAGAGAGGTCCACATC
>JAODKN010000039.1:10608115-10619528 GCA_026774425.1 Petrocephalus zakoni | reverse complement strand
CCCCCCCCCCCCCCCCCCCCCCCCCCCCCCCCCCCCCCCCCCCCCCCCCCCCCCCCCCCCCCCCCCCCCCACAAATCAGAACAGGTCAGAGCTTTGCCTGAAGAGAAATTAGAGAGGTCCACATCCCTGTTGCTCTAGTGCCTTGGGGGCCTTATTCCTCTAAATCTATACAGTTTTGCCAATGAAAATGTACCCCCACCTGCCCTGCCTCCCTCAAACAACCATAATGTTATTAATATCTGCCTCTGATTGGTCAACAAAAAACACCATCAGAGACAGACACTTCATCAGAATATCTGGAACACCCTGTGATGTTCCCGGCCTCCACATAACGCATTTTAATTGGTTAGTTTTACTGTCACTCTGGGGCGTATGGGGTGGGCACACTGCTGAATTCAGAGATTCCCCTGGGGCTGAGTGAGATCACTGAAAATGCTACATACCATATCCACCTTCAAGAAACATTTCATCCAAAAAATATAAGGAAATAAACTCAGAGAGAAAAAAAACCTAGTAATATAGTTTACAATTGTTATACTTTTTGAAACTTTTTTATTATAAAAATGCAATGGCTTCTTAAATCCACTAGGACATGGGTTAGGGATTGACACCCCCATCTTGCCATTTCGTTCGTTAGATTTCACAATTGAGGGCCCCCCGTGGCACATTTATCACAATCGCGTGGTGGTACTTATGGTTACGATGGAATTTTTTCCACGTTTTTAAATTTTTAAAAACATACCCTGGTATTCGTTTCAGGACCCCCGGAGGAGTTGCGGCCCCCATTTTAGGAATCCCTGTACTAGGATATTCAGAGAATACCCCAAATGCCGTGATGGACCACCACTAGTAAACAGTCACATTTATTCATGTTCCCAAGCTGCTCCACCACCACCCTAAAAGCCTAGGCTCTATCCCACTGCATGGGACACATAACTCCAAGCCGGATTCCACATAACAAATGCATGAATCTAAACTGACACGGTTAAGTACAATTACATATAATCTGTCGCTTATATAACAAAATGAGAAGCATAAGATGTATTAACACAATATCTGAGGATGACTTCTCTGAGTAATGAGGAACTAAATTTCTTATTCCCCTAATTTATAATCCATAAGCTCGTAATTGCAAGACAATTGATCCTAACAACCTTCTGACTCAAATGCTAAAACTAAACGAGAACAAGCAAAGGGTCTGATAGCTCTGGTCTGCTGGTGCTTCCAAGCCTCTGTGGCCCGTGAAAGACAAGGCCTACGCAGTGAGGACATCGCCGGTAATCCGCATATTGATACTGTGCCATGCAACTAGTCTGGATGGCTTTCTGAATGGGGGCTAGTGGGGGGGGGTCATTTCAGGAAAGAATGACACGCCGACGCTGACGGTAACCCCAGCAGCCCAGCACAGATAGGTCCAGCATGGCCAGGCCACGCTCTGGGATGCGAGTGCTGCCTCTCGACACTGTCTCCCACAGCCATTATCGTCTCTCCACTCTGCGAGTAATGAAGCTGATTCTCTGTCCCCGGAACGGCGTTGCGTAACCCTTCGCTGCCTCGCTGTGCTGTTTTTCTCTATTTTTTTTTCTGTCCCAGGTGATTTTCCCCCGGATGGAAATGACAAATGACGGCTAGCGGTGAGGGACGCTCTATCGCCGCCCCCACAGTTCTAGAAAGCAGGAGTGTGTGTGTGTGTGTGTGTGTGTGTGTGTGGCGGGGGGTGAAACCCAGGGCAGTGTGATCCCGGCGATGAGAGCCGAGGCACACGGAAGAGACGTCCAGGGTTGGAACCTCCGTATTGCCTCTTACGCCATAAAAATCTCATTTAACACCCTCTTCTCCTGCTGCTGCTGTCGATCGCTCACTCTGTCATGGCCAGAGAAACAGATGCACACTTAAGCAGAGGCAGCCGTGCGGAGCGTGCGCGGTGGCGGTGAAGATCCACGCGGCACCGATCACGCCGTGCGACGGACGGCCACGTCACCCTGACTAGGGCGAAGACCAGCATAAAAACCCCAAATTACCCATCATCCTCCTGACGCACACTCCATAACTGCATGCATTAAAAATCAAAGGCGCAGGACTAGGAATGGATCAGAGAGCAATGTTATGGGTGTCAATTGTTATTTTTAGCAGACGCTTTTATCGGAAGCAGCATGCAGCCGAGTGAGCAGGATCAGACAGTCCCAACCGAGGTTAAGGGGCTCGCTCAAAGGCCGGGCAATGCAACCACTCTGCTGAGCGTGGGATTTGACCCAGCAACCTTCCGGATAACGAGCATACAGCCTATCCATGCGGCACGTGACAGTGACCCTAAAAAAAGCCGCCAACCTCACTGCCTATGAAGCAGGCGCACTCAATCGTGCCCGGGGCAATTATCCCGCCAGGCCACTGGGGGGGGGCAAGGCTGAGAGGGGCTCAAGGACGCGGGATGGGCGCCAGCACCGTGCACGTGGCAGGGGAGAGGCACCGGCCAAATGGTAAGAGGAAAAAATATAATGGAAGGGTTGTCAGGCACCAGAGAGGTAGATGAGTCATAAGGAGAGGGAGAGCGGGAGCGGGGAGAGCGGGAGCGGGGAGAGCGGGAGCGCGGGAGCGGGGAGAGCGGGAGCGGGGAGCGCGGGAGCGGGGAGCGCGGGAGCGGGGAGAGCGGGAGCGGGGAGAGCGGGAGCGGGGAATGCGGCCTGGCTTTGATGGAGTCGTCGCCCGGAGCTGCTCGCTAACATGCTGTGAGACTAACTGAGCCTCTCTAAGCAGCTTCCTGTCCAGGTCTTTCTTAGCTGTCCAGGACTGTAAGGCTGCTGGCTCCGGCTGAAAGCTGTGATCCTCAGCGTCCCCGAGCCATGCGCCGTATTCCCACGTAGGGTGGGGGGGTGTCGGGTCACTTCTGATCAGACCAGGCTCATTCACTCTGGCATATCTCTCGGATTCAGTGACTCCCAAGCATGTACCTCTGTACCTGCTGCTCCAGATCCCATCTCTCCTGTCCCCCTCTCCACTCACAAGTCTACGCAGAATGCTTGGATGCAAAAAAACATACTTTTATGTCTTAGGTTTGGTCTGATTTGAATGTGCAACAGGTACAATGGTCTCGACCTTAATACAAGATGATATATCACGGGAAAGATAGAAGTTAGGACAGTTAGGAAACGTAGGAAAAACTGCTTCTTTGAAAGGCCCCTTGATTTACAAGGAAACTGAACTTCCAGCTGACCGTCAGGCTTTCGACCTGCCTGCACACTGACCCACATCTTCAAGTTACAGTTTTAGCATCTGGTCATTGATCGGTTCATTTCCACATCCGGTCCTCAGGGACCCACAGACAGTCCATGTTTTTGCTCCCGGGAGCTGGGAGGGAGCAAAAATGTGGCCTGTCTGGCAGGGAGCACAGAGGGAGCAAAAATGTGGGTTGTCTGGCAGGGAGCTCGGAGGGAGCAAAAACATAACTGTTGGACCATGAGGACCGGACTGGGTAACACTGTTCTATTCAATGGGAGTAGCCATCAGGATGGGAAAGTTCCCATAAGATTGCCAGAGTTCCCACATGGTATTGTGTGAACACCATCTGCAATCAGGTGTCCCTCACAATAAATGTGTGGCTCTGTGTTACTTTGACTCTTGGTATTGCTATGCATGTGTGATATAGATGTGTTCTGTAGTCAAATGACCACTTTACGTAGATTTGAATTATAGCTGATGTGTAATATTCCTCCAGAGCGCATAAATTATGTTCTGATTAATTCTTGTTTGTCTGAAATTGCTCTCTAGTAATTGCCTAGGTTGTGGTGATACCGCAATCCCTAGAAAGGATTAGCAGGCGCTAAAACGCACATTACGGTATAAGTCTGGGCCGTTACAGTCTAATCATGTTCTGACTTGTCGCTTGGATCATTTACACTGGAGGTGAACAGCCATGTGATATTATAGTGATAAACAGCCTGGCAGCCTCTCAGGTGAATCAATTCGTTAGACTAAAATTGTATTTAAATGACCAAACACACTGATGTTGTGCCAGTCTGTGGCTGCCCTGCGGGCTCAGAACCGAGATCATACTGGTTTTATATTACACCTATGGATATTCCTTAATCAGCTGAACGTGAATTTGGTGACACGTCACATTCGAGAATGGACAATCTTAGTTAAGAGTGAGAGAAGTCAAGTAATGATGAAAGGGAAGCAAAATTAAGCAGGTTTTCCTCCAAGACAGAGTGGGCTTCCAGAGGTAAAGGGTAGGAGAGCCTAGGGGGTAGGACTTAGAGATCCTGGCTTCAGTGGACCATGTCTTATTGTTGGGTAACAGACCCTGGACAAGTACGGGGGGTGGCTGGATGGGGGGGCGCAGGGCTTTGCAATTTGGACATTTTGTAAAGGCTCCTGAGTTGACGTTCTGATGACTTCTTCCTGTTCATTTTTCCAAGGTGAGGGGAAACTGCCCCCTACCTATAATTTTTATGCTCTCCAAGTTTTATGTCATAAAGTTTAATTGTGGTTTAACACAGATGTCTGTGGAGATTCAAGAACATGCCAAACGGTCTGTCACATTCCAAATGAAAGACCCACCGGATCTATGAAAAGATGACCTTGGCTTCTGAAAACGATGCCCAAACTATACTACTGTAGGGCCCAGATGGCCCTCATACTTCACATCCAGCAGAACGAAATGAACAAGAACTGAACCACTTCCTAAGAAGAACCCAGTTTGAACCTTCATATATTCAGCTGGGATTTCGGAGTCACGCTGATTTTTTGTGTGATTGGGGGTTGAAGACAGCAGCTAATTGTTGATGGGGTGGCAGGGGGGAGGACAAGGGGTGCTAAGAAAAGAAACACCCAACAGCAGTCCAGACAGTGGTCTGGAAAATTGACCAGATGAAAGTGGTCACCCTACTGTTTACTGATCTCACACTGCTGATCTCACAATGCAGATCTCACAATGCAAATCTCACACTGCTGATCTCACACTGCTGATCTCACAATGCAGATCTCACAATGCAAATCTCACACTGCTGATCTCACACTGCTGATCTCACAATGCAGATCTCACAATGCAGATCTCACACTGCTGATCTTTCTGAGTTCCTGGCACCACCAATCTCTGCCGCCGATCTCCGAACTCCAGAGCTATTCCTTCGGGGAAAAAAATGACGGCGAGCGTCTGCGTTAACTGTAAATCGGGAAGAGGGAGGTGTCGCCCTGGCCTTTATCTGACCGGTGAGTAGCGAATCGAGCGGAGCCAGCCCTGCCAGGAGGGGGGGAGCCATTGATCAGCAGTGAGGAGAGTGCTGGAGCCTCTCATTCGTATGCAGCCCATGTTCGATAAAAGAATATTACTCAGGCTTCTGCGTCTCTCGTTCTCGCAGCCAGCCGCCCCCGCATCTCTGAAACGCCATCCGCTCCCGCTGGCCGCCAGACACCTACAAAAGCCGGGCGTCGTCAACAGCCTCTGCGTCGCCGGATCCATGAGTCACCCCGAGACTTGACCCCAGCCCCTCCACAGCCCATGATTTCCTCCCCTCGCAAGCATTATTCTTTTGTTTGTTAGTATCTTTGTTCAGCGAAGGCTGATGTCTGCAGCGCCTTCATGGCGGCTTGTGATCCCTCTCGGTTTGGTGTGTGGGACCCAGAGGGACCCAGCGGGACGCAGCGGCGTGTGGCGCTGTAGGTTAGGCTGCTGTGCCTGTGGTCGGAAGGTCGTCGCTTCAAATCCCGGCCTCAGGCAGAGCGATTTCATTATTAAGGCCTTTAAACCCCCCCAACAGCTGTAGGAAATGTCTAAACCTGATTTCACCTGCTTTGGGGAAAGGTATCTGCTAAAAAAATGCTCCGTGTTTCTTGGGAATAGTTCACTTATAGTTACAGGACCGGCACCTCAAATTATAAGAAACGACGGTTCCCTCACAACACGCGGCTAAATCCTGGTCAAGACCTCCAACGGTGCAGGAACAATCGTCGGCCGCAGCGCCCGCTGTCAGCGGCCGCCTACCGACAAGACAAAATGCAATTATTGGCATAATTAAGGTGTGATGCAAACGGCTTCCAGAAATCCTGCAGCAGGTCCTCGTGTGAGACGCCCTAACCCCCACGATTCCCCCTACTCCACCGGCTCATTAGCCTGGGACAGGCATCATTCGGCTTTCACAAACACTGGGGACACGGGCTGCATTTGCACGGACCAGAACACAAAGACAAAGTGGAATCTACAGTAAAGCCAGATATCTGGCAAAAACTCTGCAGAAAAAAAAAATCCCCGGAAGTCAGCCTCGCGGATAAATGTATGTGGTGGACAGACAGCTACATGCAGACTGCCATCACTTCAAGAAGGCAAAGACATCTGTACTATTCATGTGTTACAGACGCCTTACACATGGCCAGTCCCGGGACAGGGGAGACATTGCCTTGTTCTGATCTGTCTTTCAGCAGCGGTTAGGCGTCTCTTTCAGACCTTTGTGCGGCTGTAGCTGTGTGTGTGTCCATCACAGCTTGGGAAGGTAGGGCCGCCTCTCACTGTAACACATAAATCCCTCACTCCATTTCCTCTGGGCCTGAATTATAGACCCCACACTGGTCGTGAGCACAAACATCGGTAAAAGATGCCGTGGCTGGCATAGGCACTGACGTCGTACAATTCTGCTTCCGTGGAATGATTAATATCTTATAATGTCCAAAGAGTTTAGCCACCTTTATATCAGCTCTGGGCCCAATTCCCATCAGCATTTCAAACCAACAGTCCATCATAGATGCTCACTTTGGACTATTAATGCTGATCTATTATAAAACTCAGTAATGTTTTACATTAAGTGCACCTTCATAATGCATTAAATAAGGAGGGATTGTGGCTGGAATTCCGTTCTAAATGTCGTACTCCCGTGTGCGAATGCTCATTTTCGCGAGCGCGCCGTCATTCGCAGACGTCACTTTGATCCGCGCCGCGCAGAAACCGTCGTTACGATTTCTGGTTAGCTCGCGCTCCTATTGGTCTCATCATGCAAATAGGGTCCATTTTTATGCATGATTTACCAGACAATAAGGGACCGAATCGGATCCCGCTTTCGCTCGGCGGACGCTCGCGGCCCCGGAAAACCTCGGTAACTACCGTTGCTGCCGCGGCACCCCCGCTGGAGTCCAGACCTCCGTCACATTCCCCTCATATTCATTTTACTGTAACAGCTGATTAAGCTCTTAACGAACCACTTCAGTGTCCATAATGACAGGCCAGATGACAACTGGGTTCTGCGATTCAGTAACACATGTGCCAATGATTTTACCCACCTAACATTTCCTTGGAAAAACAAACTCACACGGCACTTAAAATCCCTGCCACTAGTCCCTCAAACTTCATCTCAACTGTACAATATTTCCAGCACTGCACACAATAACAATGTCAGTTTCGATATTGCGTGAATCTGGATTGACCACAGAGTATTGGTATGAGGCTGGGTTGAGGTGATCGCTCAAGGTGATTTACAATGGGCCCCTGTGCCTATAAATTACTGAGGGAAATGTAGTTTGGAAACCCGCATTGGATTGGATTATCGATCAGCCTCTTGCCAATCATGTCAGGGTTAGGCAGTGTCAGCCCCGGGAATTCGAGGCCAGGATTGTTTATTTCAGTCCAAGGTGTGCCATCTTAGGCTGCAGTTCAGATGTATTAAAGTGTTTCTGTAAAGTCAATTTGAAAACACCCTTTGAGTTTGGGAGCCTTAAGGCAGTGTTTTCCAATTCGGTTCTTGGGGACCCACAGACAGTCCATGTTTTTGCTCCTGAGAGCCGGGAGGAAGCAAAAACATGCATCCATCCATCTGCTATATGGAATCTATGGGCACAAAGCAGGAAATACCCCAGGACGGGGCACCAACCTATCGCAGGACGCACTCATACCCTGTTAGCTTTGAACTCAATTTACATTTTATTTGGTTAATAATGTTTTTGGGTCTATTCACCATGTGACCATCGACCCCTACCCACGTCCAGCTCACAAGCCCTGAGAATGTGCCTTCTGCGTACATCAGAATGCCAGAGAGCCAATCGAGAGAAAGGCTAGGGGGCCTCCCTGGTTCTCACCCCAAGGGTCCTACCTGCCAGAAAATGCTGTCTATGGTGTTGCCTAGGAAACCGTCCCTTGTCCCCGACGACAGCAGTTTCGGCCCCAGAATGGTCACAAACTCATCGAAGTCCACCTGGCCGTCCCCTGGGGTAAGGAGATGATGTCAGGAACACATTACACCACATAGCACCACACCTCCCAGCAGACAGCCTCCCTCCAGGGCATTAAAGGTGGACACGCTCAGTGAATAATCAAACACTCATGCTCTCAGTCTGTGTGAACTTCATATGGACTCCAAGTGCGAATCATTCTACTGATGCATAGGTCTGCTGGTGTATTAGAGACATAAAATTACAAATGCACTTTTATGAGATCCAGCTCCATCAGGGACAGAAAACAGGCACCAAGGCCTCTGCAGACCATCGAAGATCCGGACCATCAAAAAGCTCACAGATGGTGTGTTCCTGTGCGTCTGCCTGATCGAAACAGTACTAGGAATGAGGCCAGTTACGGTAACAAAACTTTAATAATATTTATGCAATATAACTCATGGCAGAGAGAGGCTGCCGGATAAGACGTTTAGGTTCATAACGCGCCCTTCCTGGCACCAGGCTGTTCTTTTCTTGACTGATACTTACTACAACGGCCCATCTGCAGGGATTTGAGTGTAGCTCATAACAACTGAGTAGCAACTGTTTCTGCAACACTCAGTCTCCAGGAAACAACAGCCAATCCCCCTAAAAAATACTGCTCACAACAGCCAATCCCTAAGCGGCTCCTGTTTACGGCAGCCAATCACTTTTGTCTCCACCCCTCTCTGGAAGCCACACCTCTTTAAAACTCTGCAATCTTTGCACGATCCACAAAGGCTTCAGGAAAGCAGTGTGCAGTGCAGGAGGGAGACTCACCGTCCATGTCCAGCCTCTGCATGATGATGGCCAGCTCCACCTCGCTGGGCATGTACCCCAACGACCGCATGGCCATTCCCAGCTCCTGCTTGGAGATGAAGCCGTTCCCATCGCGGTCCAACACGCGGAATGCTTCGCGGATTTCTGTGGGACAGTGTCCAAACGGAACCTCTCTCAACAGGGCACTACACAGCTTTACAGAGAAACTAAAATTAATTCCTGTTTGTTTATTCATTGTTTATTCAAGTTTATTCATCTTAAATTTGATCAATAAACACAATCATTTTCCTAACATCTTAATCCAGCCCACCTTCCCACCACGGATATCAGCGCGCCTGGTGGTGCAGTTTGTATTCTTGTGACACACTTCAGTATAAATTGCCCTGACAGGAAGCAGCCTCACCTTGAGTAGTCACATGACAGTTTGGGAACTTCTGAGTTTTTTTTCTTTGTTAGCGGTACAGCACCACCCGGTGGAGGGGAGGAGAAGTGGCGGGTAAGATGGAGTACGCTGGTGAAAGACTGGAAATTCCCATAAAGGGGAACACGGGTACGAGCCTCGCGGTCAGGTTTGTACTCAGCGATACGAGAAGCGCCGACGCTCACCGTAATAACAAATTGGCTCCTGATCTGATACTAACTACATCCGGGCTCCAGTTGGTATTCCGAATTAAGCGCCTTGAGCGGATTATGCAAAGCGCCTACGCTGAGAGCCACCATCACAAGGGTGACTTACAGACACGCTGGGCGGGCCGATGCTTCCGCCACCTCGAAAACGTCAGGGTTACGCCAGTGACTGTTGGCGTCACCTTCATCCGCTTACGGAATCCCCCGGTTCCTCCGCCAAATCGCATCAAGAAACGACCGAGGGGTGCGCGGCCAGCTGTACCGCCAGTCCCCGCCGGTCCCGTCCAATCACCTCTGCCAGTCCCCGCCGGTCCCCGCCGGTCCCGTCCAATCACCTCCGCCGGCCCGCATCACTTATTAAACCTGAATCACTTAGAGCCACCAAGGAAGGTATCCCATGAGCCCGCTGGTGTAATGCGCTCTTTCGTAGACCGCGACTGTGGGATATTAATGAGATGCATGTTCCTTTAAGGTCTTTGAGTTTCAAATGAAGGGGTGAGCAGAGAGGAGGGGAGCTTAAGACAGGAACCTCTACTCGTCCATCACATGCTGTCATCCAAAGCAACTTACAGTAAACAGAAGTGCTATCATTTATGGACACTCCCTAGGATTTGAACCCCCAACATTGGCAGTGTTGGTGTAACACTCTACTTACTGAGCTGCAGAACAGAGCATGCAACACAAACACCTCGATCGTACATCTACTTTTGGTTGGTCTTGTTCCTATTCCCACCTTTGTATCAGACGCACTGAGCATCAGAGTGGCCTCACATTTGGTGTCAGACACCCGTTATACCTGTTATAGTCTCTGCATGTATCACAGGCTCGTTTCCAGCACACGGGATGCTGCTACGGGCACAAAGTGTGTGTGTAAAATGTAACAGTGCGCACACACACACACACACAATCTACTTAAGTCCCAGGGAGTCAGAGAATGCTCTTACGAAAAGGCCGTCAGCTTTTCGCTAGGGAACGCGGCGTGTGTGGGCGCGAAATATCAGTGAACGCGGACTGTACAGTCAACCTATTAAGGACCCATCATTCACATGAAAACAAGGCAGCAAAATCAGAGTGGAGAACGCTTCCCCATCGCTCTGCATGGGCAATGTCATTCTCAAGGTCTTTAACATTAACCCTTTAAGTATAACATCGAGTCCTTTTTTTTCCAGCGCGAGCTCTGATGACCTTTATCTTAACATACATTGTTCTAAGCTCATTTTACAGGGACTGGGAGCATTTCCAAGGAAACGGAACTGTGAGTCACAGTGAGCACCGGGAGGGCCGGCCACCACTCACCGCCCAGCTCTTCGGCGGAGATGCTGGCCAGCTGCTCGCTGTCGCTGGCTTCGGACAGGGAGCTGCTCAGGTAGTGGCCCTTGTAGAGCAGCCCCGCGGTGACGTGGTGGAGGGGCATCGCTTCCCTGCGGAAAGGGGGTGGAGTCTCAGCAAAGCGCAACAATCCAGCCAGTTAATAGGTGCAGATATCGCTGAGGTAGGCATGTGAAAGTCACTGAAGTACATACACCAAAGCCACTCAGGTTAGCACATAAATACCACGGTAATGTACCTGTGTGGTGGGTAACAAACTAGGCACTTTGTGACTGAGACTCTTAATGCTCACCTGGTTGGTTGGTCCTCTTTGGACCTGGATTATCTGCAGCCACAATCATGAGCCTTCAGGAGGTTCAGCATGGTCTCATATGTTGGGGCAAACTTATGGGCCTCCTAGTGTCTCGTGGGATTACATCAGTCAGCCAAAATACGCTGTAAAACCCCCCAGGACCTCACGGGGGGGGGGGGGGGGGGACTTTAATAAAAAAAATTTGTAATTAAAAAC
>JAODKN010000039.1:10584546-10598610 GCA_026774425.1 Petrocephalus zakoni | reverse complement strand
AGCCGAACTGAGCCAAACCAAAGTGAGCTGTACTGAACCGTGTCGTGCCGTACTATGCAGTGGAAAAGCGCCAATAGGTGCACGCCATCTTCTTAGGAGTTCCCGACATAGCAAGACGGACTCACTTGTCTTTGTAGAGTATGCAGGGGGTTAAAGCTTGCATAGGGTTCCACATGGGGTCCAACTGGCACTGCATACTACGGCCAAGCTCTGGAAGGCAGGTAAACTGGGGTCCGATCGCGACAGCAGAGCACATTCTATGGCCCCCTGTTGGTGACATGTGGTGCTGCAGCACTCACACCTGTCCAAGTCATTATAAATGAAAAAATAATTAGCTAAGACCTGCAGAATTTTGCTTATAGAACATTAAAGCAAAGCTAGTGTTTTGTTTTCAGGCCGAGTTCCTGGCGGCTTTGGCCTTTGTGTATTCTGTTTTCATACCAACCTACGCCCTTGCCTTAATTAGCCTAATTAGCACTTTTGTTGTCTATTGTGGAGAAGCACATCGCCAGGGGTGTGGGTCTGATTCTCAACTACTGCTCTGCGTGAGCGCTGCGCTGCGTATGTATATATTTGCACGGGATTTTTTCTTTCAGGGACTTTCAGGGACTCTTAAGTGGACCGATGACGCTTACAGCGTCCCACAGCTTATTGCAGATGAGAGGTTCTGCCTTGAGCCCTCATGGTCCTGCTGGCAGGACACTGGCACAGCAGTACAGAGAAACCCTCCCCCTTAGAGCACATCCGACTATCCGAGGACAATGATGAGCCAGTGAGAAACAGCAATTTGCAGTACGAGAAAAATGCACAGAAGTCACAGGAAACCTGTCAGTTTACTGTGGGGTGAATGGCTTTGCTTTGAATGGGGCTGGGCGCGCATGCAGTGCGCTGGGTTTAAATGCTAATTCATTTAATAGCATAATTGCCTAAGGGCGTTTCTCTAATTCATCTTTTCACTCTTATCGACTTAGTGATTAATTTCCTCATAATTTCCCCTCGTATTCACCTTTCATTTGTATCTGCGTGCTCATAACTGAAACACAGTCAGACCATCTCTGTTTTCCTGCCCTAATGGGAGAGCCCTCTGCGGAGCATTCAGACAAAAAGACCACCATGTGCTGCAAGGAGCCGTTCCAAGTCTTCACTTACTCACATTTGCCTTAAAATTTAATTCCATTTTAACTTCAGCTCAGTGTGAGCCTGACAAGCTTTTTGTGCGCTGAAAGTGCTCCCTTCGTCTGGAATCGAACGGAGTGCGCGGCCCGCCTCTGAGAGCGAAACAGAATTAGTAGGAACTTCTCGGATCCTCTCACAGGTGATTGCCAGTTTTTTTATGCTGGGTAAGTGTAATTTATGTTGAATTCAAAGTGCCAAAAATCACTGGTGCTAGTGTCAGAGCGCTAGGACTAGTGGATGGTCACTATGACTAATGTAAAAACCAATCGATCTAGAAAACAACTCATAAATGTAGAAAGTGCTCTGACCTTGACGAGGAAGTGAAACACCTGTACACACACTCAGCTCTGATTGGTTCGTCGCCATGCAGACACTTACCTCACAGGCCATGTGACCTGTGTCTGAATCGAGCATTGTTCTGTATGTCCGTAACTGCTGGATCCCAGCGCCCCCATGGAGCCCCAGTGGAGCCTCCATGGACCTGACGGCTAGGAGACATTTTTAGATGCCCACTGGAGGAGATGCCCGAGGCAGGCCCTTGCACAGGTTTACAGTCAGCGGTCAAATAAACATCCAAGCCCTACAGCAAACGGACGGAGCCCATGATGAGCGCAATCTCTCCCTGGAGGCTCCGTGAGCGTCTGACACCAGCACGGCCCCACCGAGGTGCAGGAACGCCGGAACGTCTGTCATCCCTGCCGAGACAAGCTGTGGCCTGAGAGCGCGGGGCTCTCCGCACGTAACTATGCGGCAGGAGAAGCGCATTCGTCCCCAGGAGCTAATTGGGGCGAAACGAAAAGACGGAAGTCCCATTTGTGCCAGTTAGCTACACGAGACTTTTCCACCGTTAAATAAATCGCAAACAAATCTGCGGATGCGGGAGATCTCTGTAATCTCCCAGCTTCCAGGCTTTTTAGTAAAAACATAGCATGGGTGAAGCTCAGAGTCAAAAGACATACATTATTAAAAAGAAAGTTGTATAAGGGTGTGTTAGTGGGGGGGGGGAGAGGGGCGGGACTCCAGGGATATATGAGAAGCAGCCAATCAGATTCAGCATTTGCTTAGCCACTTAAAACATAGATTGCCATTGGTGTTGGGACAATAAGCAGCGAGCCGCTCGTTATTGACGGCAGCAGTACAAATACAAACATAACCGTAGGTGGAAGCGGTGAATCGGAAAACACTGCCAAGGCTGACGGGCAACAGGAAAGCGGAAGGACCATGAACCTCAAAGGTGACGCAGCATTAGTCAGCCTCGGTGCCATCGGGTGGAAGCCTATGCTGATCATAGCAATGGGTCTGGGGGGGGCGGTGGTCACAGGTGTACTGGCTTGTGATACAGATGACAGATGGCAGTTCGACATAAAACAGCCAGTTAGTCATATGATGTGAATTTTTGCAATTTATCATAGGTTATTGTAAGAAATGAGCCGTGCAAGGCTGCCAGCGATGGAGCAGCGTCCTCCGGCGTGTGCGCCATTAGCAAATGACAGAGTCAGCGTTTGTAATCCCGGCAAACGCAGCCATTCCAACACATTCCTATGGCGCTCAGCATCAGGGCCTCACTTCCTTCTGACTCACTGTTTTGGGTCTAAAAACACCACCCCCACCTGGAGTCTATGATGATTTCACCTCAAAAATAACAGGGATATTGCCCCCCCCCTGCTCATTAGACAGCAGCCACTCACTGCTAAACCCACACTAATACCTGAACAAGACCCAAGATCCATTAAACATCACAGGCAAAGCTCCTCTAGCTCGTTAGAAAGGCTCACATCCTTTACCTCGCTGCTTCCTTACAGAACGTACTGACGGTTTCAGCTTGAGAGCACGCAGCTTCATTAAAAGCCACGGATCTCACTCTAACTTTCATCTTTACAGCCACCCAGTAAACAACATGACATATTAAGAACTCAGAGGTCCAAAGGCACGTTTTAAATGTCCAGCTCCTCTTGCTCCCAGCAGAAGTGTAGCGATTGTAGCCCCCGTATCTGCCTCTGTCTGCCATACTGTCTGTTGTTTACTGTCTTCCGTTTTTGTTTCCCCGATAAAGGCTGTGTCCTTCCAGGGTGCGGGCCGAGTCGTAAGGAGTACCAATGAGGACATCTCACTTGCTGCTCCATAGCGCCTCCCGGTGATTTCCGGCAGCGGCGACCGCCGTGTTGCGATGGATGCGGTTCGTGACAGAGATCTGTTTCTGAAAAGCCGGAGACATTTGACAGATATGATATGTGCCTCCGCAATGTCCTGTCCCTCAATAGCCAGCAGTGTGGGGGTGCCTAGGAGAGCAGGCGGCCTTCCACGCTGCCATCCTGATGCACCCTAATACAGCAGCCCTTCAGTTCATTTTTCCCCCTTGACTCTTTAACCTTTTCAGCTAGTTGGTTTTAAAAACGCTAATTCCCGGCCGAAGACTGACAGGATCAATGGGGCTGGAAAAATCCTGGCAAGGACGGCACTAGTCTGGCCTTATTAACTCCGCTCGCTTCCCGCCGGATTTGCCATTAATCCTTTTTGAAAAGGCGTTCACATTGCGTCGGTGCCCCGCCCCTTAACCCAAGAGACCACATGACCCTGAAACCAAGGCAGCGGGCAGTCATGTGACATAAAATGCACACTGCCCCTGAGGGCTACAATTAGGTCTTAATACATTATATTTTTTAACAGACCTTGTAAACACACTTGTTAAATGCCAGAACACTAAGTGTATTGATTACCCACCAAATAGAGAGATCTTTAAGTAACAGGACCACTTTCTGGGTTTTAATTTCTCTTTTTGAAGCTAATTCACTAACAGCTGAAGAGATATACATTTTGCCTCCCGTCAGAAGCAGTATACTCGTATCACTCTGTCAGTCATTTAGAGGCATGTTTTTCACATAGATGGGGGGAGTGGGCGGTGGGAATCCTTGAGAACTGTAGTTCTATAGTGAGTGACATAACAAAAGAGGCGGAGCATGCAAACACCAATCGCAGCTGAGCGATTCTGAGTCCCGGTCTCATCACCGCATGTGATTGGACCATTTAAGTTGACAGGCCTTGTTCATGGGTAGATTAGTGATTCCCTGCTGGGACAAGTTTTCATAAACAACCTGCTGTGTTGCTCTCGTCATTCCGGCACCTGTATCCCAGAATTCCAAGCTTTTTTTTGTATATAAATGCACAAAAGAAAAAAAAAGTGAATGATAAAAAAGTGGCAGAGTTATGCAGCACTGTGCCCAGGACAGCGGGCCCTCGGCTATCTGGTCCTTAGCTGGGGGCACATGCCAGGAGTGGGGGAGGGTCGGGGGTGGAGTAGAATCAGCCAATCCTGTCCCAGCACTCACATCAGCAGGAATGCCAGCCAATCACATCCACTCCCTTTCAGAAACACTCACACAAAAGTTACAAACACTCCCATAATATTAGCCGTTTATTAAATGTCAGCTTGACCATTTATGCTGTTACATTTATAGGTATTTATTTTATTACTGTAAGCCAGAGTGGTGGTGTGGGCCTGGAGTCCGTGCCTGGCTTCGGAAGGTTGCTAGCTCAGAGTAATCATATCACCACTGGCCCCTTGAACGATGTCCTTAGCCCCACCTGCTCAAATTGAAAGGTGACCCTGCGCTCTGCGCTTATCTGTGTATGTGTGTGCCTCTAATAGGAGGGGGCAGAGTGGTGGCTCTGAGGCTAGGGATCGGAATCAGAGGGCTGCTGGTCCAGCCTTGCAAGCAGGTCCTCCAACTTGCAGGGAAAATTTGGGGGGTTGGTGACACGATTTACACCATTCAAAGTCGTGTGGTGCTGAGGTATCTCCAGCTGCACGGCGGCGCTCAGGTTCTCATCTGGCCGTGCGGTGTGTGCGTGGCAACGTGCTGCATCAGTGCACGCTCCTAACCTAATAAGAGAGCAAGGTGGGGTAGGAGCAGAATGAAAATAAAGGCGTTCATTCATTCTGTCGCGGCAGCAAACTGTGAATGAAGCCAGCCCCCGGCAGCTGATTAACATCTCTCTGTATGTACAGGATAAAACCGAGAAGCAGAGAGAAGTCGGCGCGCACTGAGCACTCCGACATCATTCTACTGCCGTCTGGGGAGCAATAGTGAGGCCACAGTCTGTTCTACACCATGGACACCATTTTTTACTGCAGTAAAACATAGTAACACCCACTTATAATATCCCAACCCTTTCTGCAGGGGGCGCTGTCAGAGGATGAGACTTTATTCCAACCCTAACCATTTTTGAGCTTTTTGACCCCCCCCCCAAGGGCATCATATGAAATGTATCCTTTTCACTTTTTATCACCTGCACCTCTAATTATAAACAAAGATATATTGACAGTTTTTGACATTTCATTTCATTCCACATTTGGATATTTTTTCCAGTAGCATAATAAATCTGTGAGCCTATACTGGACATGCAGCCGGAGGATGCATCGGTGATAATTTGGTTCAAATAAATGAACATTTCCAAAAAGCAATTCTTTGCTCCGTGTGTTTTTATGGTATTAGTCTCTGTGGCAAAATGTTTTGACTGAGACAATTAAATAAGCTGGGGGCTATGTGTTTAATTTCCATGTCTACAGTAAAAATTGCATTTTGATCAAAATGTCCATCTGAATCCACCATGGTGCGGATCGCTGTATATCTGCAGTACATTTACAGCATCTGGCTGCATCCTGTCGCGCTGATCCGGAGTCCGTTCCAGAAAGCGGGTCGGAACAAGGCAGCTCGCATCCAGGACAGGATGTCTTTTCGGGGAAAGCCGTGTTAATCACCCTGCCTGGCAGTTATAATACCAAACCGAGCCCAACACTTCTTCAATAAAGGAGAGTCACTGTGGATCAATATGAACCATGTAACACGAGACGCTAATGAGTTTCCCCCAACATAAGATTTGTTGTGGTGCTGCCTGACGTGTTTGATAACGAGGCAGGCATGTACTCAAGGGCACGTAAGAGCGGAGACAGAGTAGGAGGTAGAGAAAGAGAGAGAGGGGCGTTACACTGAGCCAGCACAGGCTCCAGGTGCTGGGCAACGCAACCCGACGTAGGTCAGACTGCGGGAGAGTCAATTAAGCTTCGGTCTGCTGAGTGCACATCGGAAATGGTATGAAAGGCACAGAAATGGAAGGGACCAGAGAGCGAGGGGGGGGGAGAACTCGAGGAGGGCGGGGGGGGGCCAGAGGGCAGTGGGGAGAGGGACAGTGGCTGAGGGATAGATCAGCAGGTAACGACGAGGCCACGTTTCTGTTTTACGTCACGTGAAACTGGCGGAGGCGGTGGTCAGACGCCGGCCTGCCGATTCCCCTCTCAGGGGCGACCTTTCTTCAGAGAGGTACGGCTCCCCTGGCCTCGGGGACGTAGCTGGCAGGACAGGCTCGCAGCAAGAGGCTGCAGGAATGTCATCGCTTTATGGGCTGCTTCTGTGTCACGGTGGCAGGATGAGAGGCTGGCCCCGGGCCAGGCGGAGATAGACTCTGGTGCGGGGGGCTTTATTGACAACAAAAGAAATCACAAGAAAGTACTCCAGAACAAGGCAGGGCGCTTGGGGCCTGGATCCGGCCCAGCCTGCTCTCCCTTCTCTTCGTGGTGCTTTTTTTTGGCTAGAAGGGGAATGTCGCTGGGAGGCGTGATGGGCTGGCAGCCTCTGGCAGTTGTGGCTTCTGTGTGGCAGTGCCCAGCACAGCCGACTGAAGGCTGGTACCACACTGACGCCCTTGTGGCTACGCTGTTACTCACCCACCTACACGCTGCTCCTGGCCAAGATCCCTGACCTCCGGGATCCCAAACCAAGGGGAGGTGCTGTGCGGCGGCCTGGCATTTGACTTCATAAGCCTGTAGGGAGGTGGGGTCCGAGCCCATGGGAAAGAGGAGATCAATACGGCCTCAGCGCTGGGAACCCGGACGTGTGTCAGGTGTTCATGGATTATAAAGGCAAGTGGTACAAGCACACACACCCAGGGTCAGGATAGCGGGGTTTGCACCAGTCACAAGGCGGGGAACAACCAGGGTGGGGCGCCAGCCCATCGCAGGGCACGCTCACGCACCAGTCACTCATACATGCACTCCTACGGGCAATTCCAATTAATTGTAATTAACCACAGCATGTTTTAGGGGAAGCTAGGAGTCCACGGTAAACAGCAAATAGCTAATGCTATTGTTTACTGGGATTAATTACAATTATAATTAGAGCATATCATTACTATGTACTATGTATTGTTTATGTAACAATAATTATGGCCGAAGTATAGGAGTCTGAAATGATATAATTTGCATTCTCAAAGCAAATGCCAGGAATAGTATTTCTGATCCCGGAGGTGTGAGGAGGTGTGAGGCGACACCACTGCACCCCAGCTCCAGGTACATAAACATACAGAAGAAATTCCACTATACAGGAATCCATGCATTCAGAGAGAGGCAGGAGATTAAGGTTTTCTCAATGCCAGTGATTATTTCATGCTCTTATGTATTTTTTCATTCACTCTAAATTAGGGCTGGCGGGCATTCCAAAGCACGATCTTAGCAAACACGCCTTGCGTTTGATCTCAGCGTCCTGACCCACAGCCACTGTGTCATGGCTCCCAATGCTGGAGCCGCAGCGATGACCAGTTTGTCTCGGCCAAGATCCTGATGTAGCTTTCAGGGAGGCCATCTGCAGTCATCATGCTGAATATAATTAGCTAATTAAAAATCCACACTTTCCCGCTGTAACTTGCTCTGCGGAGTTTCACTGCTAAGTGGCTGCTGACGGCTCTGCTGTGACTATGACTAATGTTAACCGCGTTTAACCTCCTCTCCAACCAAGTCAGGATGGTAATCGCAGTAAGCCTTTATCCTGGAAGACATTCATGAATGAGACACTGTGTGAATCCTTTGGAAACATATCTGCTGAATGGTAAAGAGAGGAATGGATGACAAACAGTCTGCCAAGGGGACGGTCTGCCTCTGCAATCCCTTCACCACCCCATACATGTTCCATTATGACTCTGAAAGTGCGTACTTACTTACTGTGCAGTATACGGAATACAGGTGAATATATGTGTGAAGCACAGGTGAGTAATCCAGGTCCAAAGAGGAAAAATCCAGACCAGGATTTCAACCAACAAGTTGAGCCCCCTGTGACTGAGACACTTAATACTCAACTGGTTGGCTGAAACAAAATCCTGGTCTGGATTTTTACTCTTTGGACCTAGATTACCCACCTCTGGTGTGAAGTAAACAATATGTGCAAAGACCGTTTTTATCACTCAGAAGATTTCATCAAGATGGCTGTGGAATTGCTGTCACTGTGCAAATGTAAGTAGATAACAATAGCCAGCTCCATGTGTTCGCCCGATGATGTATTTTTAAGGGGGCAAGCTAGGTTAACATTCAGTCCTGTAATCTGCGGGAAAACTGCAGTTGATGTCCATGTGCATGCGTGCTATCTTCATGCAGACATACGGGAGGGTATATATTGCATTAATGGTTGAGTAGTAGGCTTCTAAAGAAATTCAGTGACTACTTTGCAAGCATGTGATTTCAGACACTCCCTCTGTGATCCTCCTCTTTGATTCACAGTGATGTACGTCTGAGTAAAACTCTGGAAAACATCACGAACAGGACAGCTGTATGGCAAGCAGACTGTGGGCCCCCCACACAGACACGCTCCATTCATTCCCATGGGGAAGTACCCTAACCCCAACAATGATAACCATAACCCCTACCCAGTGTAACCTTAACTATAAGTAACCAAGCATAATACAAAACACTTACTTTTTTGATTGCATTCACAGATTTTTATAAAATGAAGGTTGAAGCAGTGAAAACTGAATAAATAACCTCACTAGGAACTTTTTTTGTGGACTTCCTATATTTATTAGGTCTTTTGGTCCAGCAAAACCTGTAGGCAAACACACAGATGCACCCACAGGTGAAAACGCACCCCATGCACGCACACATGCGAGCTGAAATCCCACACAAACAGAGACTTTCCCGTTGGTGCCGACGTGGTCTGGCCAGATAGGAGAGGGAGGTGTGAGCCGTGACTAGCAGGGGCCCGAGGGCAGGAGACAGACAGATGAGTACAACACAGTAGCTGATAGAGCCACAGATGCTGAGTGACGTTTTATCAGGTGGGGGGGCGGGGGGGGGACGAAGCCAAGGGCACCCTGAGCATGGAGGGGCAGCCTCTGCTGGTCCAGGGATCCTCCCGCAGCCCTGAACAATCCATCCAGTCACAGGGGCATCGAAAGCCCAAGTGCAGGGGCACTGGGACTGGGGGGGGGGGCTTAATTTGGCTTTGCTCATTCCCCCACTAAATTGTCTTTTTGCATTTAAATTAATACCCCCCCCCTCCGTTGTCGCCCAGCTGCTTTCAAAGAATAACTGGCCAATATATGAGATTTCTCCCACAGCCCTCGCAGGAGCCGGTAAAACACCCCCCCCAATTTAAACATTGACTCTTACATCTCAGTGAAATAAATTTTGTAAGAGATCTCGGAATCAGGAACGCCGGGAATCTGAGCCATCTGAGAGTGCCCGGCTCAGCCACAGACCCTCGGCGCACGAGGAGTTACATAACACACACCATCGGAATTGCTTAACGGCGTGTAGCTCGCTCCCAAATGATCTGCCTCTCTGACCCCAAGGGCCATGTGTCCAATGCTGGGCATGGGAAGCCACAGAGGACTCTGCACCCCAAGTCGTGAACTCCAAATCCCTGTTGATGGCTGGTGCTTAAATTCCCCAATTCTGCACATTCCCAAATTTAGTGAGCCACCCCAGGCTAGTAGCACAGCACACAGCAAGGTATAGTGCCGGGTAAATGTAGCTAAACGGCATATACCCACCTCTGAAAAATAGCTTTACCATATACCCACCTAAATATGATCATAAATGCTTATCAGTCAGAGGAGAATTGTGTACACGCAGTAACCCACCTACCAAGACACCACTACACCACTGCTATACAGTGCTTGTCTTGATGTGTGTATATCAGAGGTAGATAATTCAGGTCCAGAGAATAAAAGTCCAGACCAAGATGTTGTTTCAACCAACCAGTTGAGGCACAGTCACAGAGTACTCAACTGGTTGGTTGAAAGAAAATCCTGGACCTGGACTCACCTCTGGTGTATATACTGTGCCAGTTTCACACCACAGAACCCACTCAGTGCTACCCTGTAGACTTCTCAGGTCTCCATACATCCATATTCAACTGACCTCTGATGCCACTGCTTAATAGGCCCATAAATTATCATTCATTATGACCTGCCACCCAGCACCCCGTGACAGCACTGCCCTGACCTAGTCCGAAAAACTGCGACCCTCAATGCCCACCTATATGGCCGCTGTGTGACATTCCAGGGCTGGTCATCTTAGCAACAAGAAAACAAACTACATCCGTAACCCAGGGGTGTTTCTCAATACCAAGAGCATGAAGATCATACTTGTGGTCTTGGCAAACTTGACATGCAATGAATCATGGGATTGGTCTCATTTGGCGAGGGTGCAACAGATGTATTCTTGATATGTGGGGCATTTTTATCTTCCTCCACACTTCTGCTTTTGAGTATTGGAACTGGTCCTCGGCAATGGACGATGATGTAAAATGGGTACACGAGAACAGTCAAGTAGGCATACTGAGAAACACTAGTCCAAGTCCAAGTTGATTTCATTTAACCCCTGCAGTCTATGCCAGACTACCCATGATGCTTTGCCCTGTGGCTGTCACATGACCGGCTCAGTGCCTCAAACATTCCCGTGGAGGACGTCAGCACGGCGTCATCCATTCCCAGTGCAAGCCCACCCACTGGCCCATAGCCGGCTTGGCTGAGCGACTCTGCTGATAACTATTAGTCCCCGAAAACGTATGAGGTCATTAAACACAGCGGGCTGATTTATCACCAGCTTCGACCCCGGCAGTGGCGCGGGCCGCTGCTACGCAGTGTGGCCAGCAAATCGGCAATACTGCAGATATCACAGCATCCTCTTCAGGATATTCATCATCTGAAAACACTCCATAATATATGCACATAAATATACACAAATATTTATTTCCTCTGGATATCACAGCACAGTCTAAGCCATATTTGCAAAAAGTACCCTTTTGATTATAGTTAAAAATCCACCATCCATCTCCCTCTTGATCTCCATCCATTAGGTCAGTAGTGAGTGGCCCTCTGAACCGGATTCATCCGGAATAAAGCGGACGGAGGCATGGGACCCTGGTGGGATGGCAGGGCTGGTGGCTCTGGGGAGTCACAGCATGACGAGCTGTTTTTCACATGCTGCCCGTCACCCTCCACCCCGTCACCCGCTCGCTAACTCGGCTGTTTTCGGGCTCTGTGGAACGGCAGAGCTTCTGCCCCAAGGGCTGGGCCTCCACGATACGTGTGGTGCAGGAGACGGGGCGGATAACACTTTCAATGGCTCTCCGTAACTCACCTCCACCTTGACTTTAGATGACCCCTCATTCGCAGGCTGATAAGGCCCTTGTGGAGTCGGAGAGGATTTCCGATTCGCGTGGCGAATTTCACCCGCGTTCCTCCAACATGCGGCCCCCGGGTTCTGACAGCACGGCCGTCCGACATGTGGCCCTCGGGTTCTGACAGCGCGGCCGTTTCCCATCTTTGCAGTTAACCTAGTTCTGGAATAATTGCGATCACTGGGGGATCGATGGACGGACCGGGCACAAGCGGCCAACAGTCAGAAGCTGCAAGACCGATTCCGAAGCTGACGTCGGGGTCACGTCCGGTTTTCTGGGAGAGCCCTGCGCAGCACTGATAGTCTTCAGCAGAGTGGACTGAGCGCATCCCTCGTGGCCTCGCTTTGCCGTTTGCTGTGGCTTGGCAAAGGAAGAGAGAGAGAAAAACGCTGGTATTGTGTTCACTATAATTCCTGTTTAGATCGGAAAATGAGGCTATGCAAGATGGGCCAGCCTGATTGGCTGAGCCGACAGGTCTCCGCATAAATCAGCATGCCGGCAATTCTCAGCTCTTTTGAGTCTTCTGTCCTTCATCCTTCATCCTAACTCCTTCTGTCAGTTGCTGGTTTCAAGACAAAAATACAGCTCTGGAAAAAAATGAAGGGACCACAGCTAGTTTTTTTGTTTGTGTAAAACAAAATGCTTTTTTTTTGCAAACTCCAACCTGGCTCTTCCCTGCTTCTCATTGGCCTTCTTCCTTGCTTTATGGGACTTCAGTCCTGCTTCTAGGAGCCTGATACGAACTGTCCTAGCTGTGCATGTCAGACCACTTAATGTTTCCCAGTCCTGTTGAAGGTCAATTGAGGTCATTCTCCAATTTATAAGGCACTGCCGGATAAGGTGACGGCCATCTCTGGCATTAGAAAGTCACTTCCCCCCTCTGCCTGGCTGGTTTCTGGTCCTTCTCAGTGTCTCCTGCTTCACCTGTGTACTGGATATCACAGCACAGTCACCTGCTTGTTCCTGTGTACTGCTGTCTTAGAAGCTTTCAGCCTGGAAGCAGCCTGCTGCTCAGCGAAGCTTCTGCCAGCAGAACCAGGATTAAACCAGGATTGAAAAATGCAGATTTAAAAAAAAAATATATGGCGTGGTCTCAATGTTTTTCCAGAGCTGTACGTAGGCTAAAAGTGCAACCAGGCAGCCTCACACAGTATTGGGCCACCGATTAAAACCACAAATCAGAATTCATTAGTCTGCTAGAGGCCAGCTCAGTTCTGTCAGATGGGTGTGATAAATACAGAGGCCTGGAATGGCTTTTGGGCTGTTTCTCGTCAGAAAAGCCCCGGCTGCCTTACTAGTGATTTTAATCACACTGTCCTGTGGAAATATTTCATTTTATGATTTTACTTCTCTATTCTATTCAGGCCACGAAACGCGACGTTCAACAAGAAACTAATCAATCGCTGTACTTGAATCCATTCCCTACGCATCTACTTTGAAACATGAGACACACAGAAAGGGCAAAAAAATGAGTTTGCTGGAATTCGGAGGACCCGCCGCGACCAGGCACCTTCCAGAATATTCAATCAGCCGTTAAATTCTGATTAGAGAACGATCACCCGACCGTAAAATTGTTACGCTAGGGGGCAGGTAGGGCGTGAGCGCTACACAAAATTACAAGGAAGCGCACAGTTCAAGGCTCTGATTCCGAGGCCCCCCTCGTATGACGGGAACAGTCTGGGCCTGTAGAGCTGCGGATATGTGTGGTTAGGGCATGAATCACCTATTCGGCACCGCTATCCAGATTCACCGCACAGCTACTGTAACTGGGGGCAGGTCTGCCAATGTGAATGATGTGGGATTTTCTATCTGGAGGACGCTGTGGGGTCTCCCAGCCCCTGCACTTACGCTCTGGCCAGGCGGCCTGCTAGCAGTAAGCCAGTGATGGCAGCCGGCAGCCGCACATTTCCTCCGTTAAACATTAATCAGGTGGAATATTGTTTACAGAGGTATTGATTTCCCTCCAGCACAGTACTTCACAGAGTAAATTGAAAACTATTTTGTATCTATATATCTCTTACAGTCCTCGTTGGCTGTGCACTAAATAACTTAATAAGCCTTTGTTGTTCCTGTGTAGAGAAAATCTCCGGAATGCTTAATGAAATAACTGATCGATTGATTGGATAATAGATTTGATTATGAACTGGACACCCCCCCCCCCACCACCCCTCTATCCCTCCCCTCCCTCTCCCGAGCCTGACGCCGTGCCAGCTCACTCTCCCTGATTAAATGCCTCGCAAACACTCCTGCCTCCGGCCGCTTTGCTGTGCTGCAGCTCCGACTCGCACAGATTCTCTGTTTTCAGGTTCAGCTGCCGGGGAAATGAGGGGGGGCCAGACAAAGCGGGCTGCTTCAGACACTCTGCCGGGGAAACGTGGGGGACCAGATGAAGCGGGCTGCTTCAGACATTTTGCTGGGGAAATGAGGGGGGCCAGACAAA
>JAODKN010000039.1:10553958-10569060 GCA_026774425.1 Petrocephalus zakoni | reverse complement strand
TGGGTGCAGCCATGCAGTGGGCGATACCTCAGCACCACAGCTCAGGGATGAGAACCTGGGTGCAGCCATGCAGTGGGTGATACCTCAGCACCGCAGCTCAGGGATGAGAACCTGGGTGCAGCCATGCAGTGGGCGATACCTCAGCACCACAGCTCAGGGATGAGAACCTGGGTGCAGCCATGCAGTGGGTGATACCTCAGCACCACACTGTTCACATGGAGCGGAAGTGTGTGAAGTTTTTCCAGTGGCTGGAGCGCCAATCCTGCCACCAACTCCAAAATTTTCCCTGGAAAATTGGAGGACCTGCTTGCAAGGCTGGATGTAGGTTAACGTCGTACCCAACACCAAGCAATTGCAGGTTAAGGGCCTTGCTCAAGGGCCAATAAAGCAGAACTCGTGGCATTCACGGGATTGAAACCAGCAACCTTCCAACCGCTGTGGCAAATCTCTAGCCTCAGAGCCACCACTCTGCAGTGAATATTTTTTTTAATTTGATTTAAAAAGACATTTAAATGTGCAGATACAAAGAGAGCCGGTCCACCATCACGTGACCCTAAAGGTAGCGCTGGGGCTGCATTGCTCAGCCCAGGGGGACCATCAGTACCTCACAGCTGAACTCCACTTCAGCATCCATGGTGATGACTTTCACTTTGAACGTCTTCGGCTGTTTCTTCTTTAAGCCCAAGATCGACATTTCTGTGTCTGTAACCACCCAAAACATAAATAGCTGTTAAAGGGCGCTCCAGAAAAAATCCATCATTCTGGACAGTACCAGTTATATTATACATTAACATCCTTTCCAGAACTAGAAATTATTCACCGTTGTTTTAGAAAATCTAAAATCACAATACAGTCATCCACCCCATGGCTACTGTGATAGGAGTTACTTAGAAATCTTAGATAAACACCAAAATCGACTTAACCTGGTTCGTACGTACGTATAAACACACACACACACACACACACACACATTTATATATACACACACAGGACAATATATGCACAAAACAGTTTCATAGCTTCAATAGCAAGGCGTTGCAGTAAAAGTTTAAGAAACTAAACTTAATTTTTTCTATAACTCCACAACAATCGCGAGGTCAACCGTATATTTACACGACTTCGAACTCATTTAAAACATTACAGATAACTGCATATGAAGAATAAAATAGAGAAAGTAATACTTAACCTTCTCGATGAAGTTAAAAAAATAAACAATAGGCCGGAATAAAAATCCCCGGGCTAAAGTTACACACAGCGCCCGCCCAGTGGGAATGGCATGCGGGCAGGAAAGTTCGGCAGCGGCCCGGTTACGGGATGGAAACCGAGCTAAAACGGAGAGAAGGCCCCGACTTCGCCCGTTCCTCCATGCCGTCTTACATGAAGCGTTTCACCAAAGAGGACGGAAATTGTGACACCGTGCGACTGACTGACTCGGCTGGGAAAAGGCTTCGGTTTGCCGCTCGGGCCGCGCTACAGGTGGGACGGAGGGTGGGACGGCGGGGAGGGACGGAGGGTGGGACGGGGAAGCTCGCACTGATTCCCGGAGCCGGAGGAGGGAGCCTGCAGACGGCCTGCGGCCTCGGACGCTCCGCCTTATAGGGCTCCCAGGGGGCCGGGGGCCGGGGACCTGCCACAGAAGAGGGCCTACAAGGCGGGTCCCAGAGCACGTAGAGAGTGACCGCCCAGAACGGGACTCTCGGGAAGAGAGGCACCGCCATCCCGATCGCGAATTGTACTTTTATAGGGTGGTTCGGGGGGAGTCATTAATATTCATGAGCGGTACCTGATTGGCCAGTGGATGCCTTAGACGGAAAACCAGTAGCACGTTCACCGGCCAATCAGGTACAGCCCCTGTTATGAATATTAATGAGGCGACCAATCAGGTGGCGCTTCTCATAAATATTAATGAGACTTCCCATGCGACCCTGCTAAGCGGAACTTCGCCCTCCGATCGGGACCTCCGTGCGCAGCAAACGCCGGCGTGCTGCTCCCTACCCCGCACCCCGAGTCCCGTGTTCCGGCAGGGGAAGGCACGCAGGCAGAAGGCGGTATATGACGGTACCGATGGAGCGGTCCTTCGGCGACGTGCGGGCCGTCGTTCTGTCCGCGCACAAAGGCGCCAGTGCCGAGGAGAAGGTGGCTTTCTACGGGGACTGGGCTGCTGGGTACGACCGGGTAAGGAGCGGGCGTCGTGCGCGCAGGTCGCGGCGAAGGAGCCCGCGATCATCCCCGCTGTGTCCCCCTCCTGCGTGCAGGATGTCGGCATCCTGGAGTACCGGGCCCCGCTGCTGGCGGCGGAGCGCCTGTCTGCAGCCTACCGGGGAGCCCGGGCCACGGCGGCCGTGCTGGACGTGGCCTGCGGAACCGGGCTTGTGTGCGCACAGGTGTGAATGAATTATTGATTTATAGATGGTTGCAAACCCCGTGCCCTCACACGTGAGAGCTGCACTTGGCCCTTTGTTCCCAAGCATCCCATGCCCACTGTCATCCTTAGCTCCCACCCTCCCCTGTTATGTGTCTGCAGCTGCATGAGATGGGATTCCGTAACTTTTTTGGAGTGGACGGCAGTCACGCCATGCTGGATGTGGCCAGGAGGAAAGGCCTTTACCGGGAGCTGAAGCAGTGCATGCTGGGAACGGAGCCACTTCCCGTTGGAGCTGGTACCAACTATCGCTGTACCTTGTATTTCAGTGCTTTGGCATGGCGGTGTGATGGAGCGACACAGGCAGACAGTACACTGCTCCTTGTGGCCTGATCTGACCTACCGTTCCACACGTTCTCATTGTGGCCTGGTTTCTGCCACAGGGTCCTTTGACGCAGTTCTCATTGTTGGGGCCCTCAGTGCCGGTAACGTTCCTGTCGCTGTTGTTAAGGAGCTGTGGCAGGTTGCTAAGCCAGGTAGGTGTGCCTGTGGCCGTCGGCGTCAGGGACGTGGAGAAGCACACAGCAGATATCTGTGTCAGGTGTAGGCATTCCAGTCAACTTTTCTACTATAGATGGAATTCGGCCTTGTCTACTGATAGCATTTAGCATCTAATTGACCTATGAAAAGATGTTTTATGAAGTCACCTGTTTAACTAGTATTCATGTTTGTACTGGTTGACATTTGTGTTCCTGATGGTCATTTGCGTGCATTAATTTATATTACTAACTGCAACAACTTCATGTTGGTAGCTGCATTGCCAGCTGACTACGTATAAACACACACATTTATATATACACACAGAAACTTTGTGTGATGCCTTACCGATGTGCTCCTGCAGGGGGCTACGTGTGTATGACGACGAGGGGAAATGCAGAAAATCTGAAGTACAAGGCCGAGCTGGAGTGCACCATCAGCGGCATGGAGCAGGACGGGCTGTGGGTCCCGGTGGATGTGACGGAAGTGAAGCAGTGGGAGAGGGCGGTGTCAGATAAGGAGGCGGGGCATATCCCTGGGGTGGTGTACTTGTACAGGAAGTCATCAGATTAGGGGTAACCAATCAGCTGGGGAAGAGGTCTGAGTATGACATCACTTGTCATTGGACTGTGATCAGTGGCATGGCAAATTGTGGGTGGTAGAAGGGAGATCTTTCTACAAATCTCCTGAGAGTTTTCTTCCAAAGATGGAGACCGTAACAAACGTCATTGCCAAAGACCCAATGCTTGCTGGTCCCCCAGTAAAGTAAAAGAACCTCTATGTCAAGGGTGTGGAACTTGATCCTTGGTGGGCCGGTGTGGGTTTATGAGATGGTTCTCAACTCCAGTCCTGGGGACCCACTGTCATTGGCTGCTTGAGAGTTCTCAAAAACCCGCACCGGCCCTCCCTGGATCAGGTTCCCCACTCCTGCTCTGCATACCTGAACATGTCCACTGTGAGGGGGAAAATGTAAACCTGGGGTAGGCAATCCTGATCCTGGAGTATCAATATCCAGCAAGTTTTCCATCCTACCTGATGAATGACTATATGCATGAGATCTGGTGTAGTTCATCAGAAACCAGGTAGGATGCGAAACCTACTGGATACTGGCACTCCAGGATCAGGATTGCCTACGCCATTCATTTCCTGTGTCATTGCTTTGTTTACCTGAAACCAGGCAGTGGTCTAATGCAGTTTGGGACATGTAAAATGTCTGCCACTAGATGGCAGTATACCCAAAGACATAGCAGGCCAGCAATAGTAGGCGCATTCAGTGCTTCATGACCATATGGTGCTCAGGTCCTTCATAGAAATGCTGGGCGATGTGCATGCGAGTGTTTACACATTCTTTAGTGACGTGTAGCTGTGTTGAAATCATGTATTCATTTTGCGAAATGAATCAGGCTGAGTCTCATGGCTGTGTGTGTGGCGTTTGCATGCCCCCCCCACCCCCCCCCCGTGTCGTCGTGGGGTTTCGTCCAGGTACCCTGGTTTCCCCCCCTCAGTCTAAAAACATGCTGAGGTGAACTGGAGGTACCGAATTCCACATAAGTCCGAATATATGTGTGAATGGTATCTGTGTTTGGTTGGCACCCTGTCCCGGGTAATTCCCCAAAGCTCCCTGGATAAGCCCCGGACTCCTGTGACCCTGCATAGGACAAGCAGGTGGATATATCATACTGTTCATTCGAGTATGATGATTAAAGTAATAAAACTGAAGATTACTCAGTGTAATACACACAAAACTGTTTCTCAGTTTCAAACGATCCTTGGTTGGAGGCCTATGCAGTTTGTCACACATGGTCCTGGTGTTAGCAGTGCTATTTTTCTTCATAGGAAGCAGTCATGTAATAGTCATGTTAATAGCTGTCATTTGTTCTGCTTGTTGCTAAATTTACTCGGCTATGAGATGTAGGGAAGAAGATTATGTTCAGTTCATGTTCACACATTGTGTCACGATACAGTGCCTTTTAAATTCCCTAAATCGTTCTTAAATGCCACAAAAATTTGGGGTCAATAAAGTCTGTCTGTCTGTCCTATCTGTTGTGCCAAATTTACTTCTAATATCAAAGGTACTGAAAAATAACAAGGTTTGTAGATAAAAAAAAAAAAAACTTTCATTGCAGTGGCCCTTTGGTTTCCAGTTGAAATGCAGTTGAAACTGCACAGCTGCATTCAGTACAGCTGCAACCGATACTGTTTTAAATGCAACTGAGACTGGCGTACGGATTTGTAGAGAACAATTTAAGCCACGCCACAAACACTCGGCGTGACTAGCAAAAAGAACTAGACCTCCTAGTTGATTTAATAATCTGACCGCAGAGAAGCAAACATGCTTGACTGGTTACCAGCCTGTTTGTTTTTGTTCTCTTTTGTCCTAGTAAATTATGTACACCTGGTCTACTACGTGTAAACAAGGGGAAATGCAGTGTTCCATGGTCTTTACCTGAATTAGTAGTTCATGAAATCAATAATTCATTCATATGATCGCATTTGTCTAGTAGGCTGTCCTAAAATATTCGGCGTTGTCTTACATAATTGTCGTGGTTCTCAAACCTGCTAGTGCAGTGGCATCTACAGCGGAGTCATTTTCCAATAAGATCTTATTCTAAGGCCTTGGCTTACAGCAGTCTTTCTTGAAGAAGTCACTCAATGTCAGGATCGGTTGCCTTTAGCTACACACCGGATCTAAGCGCTTTTTCACCCATGGTTTCAGTACACGGAGATGTTTCGTGACACGAGCGGCGCGGCACATGTGATGGGCCACACAGCGATGATGGCGAAATGTTTTCTCAGGATCGCGTCTTGAAAAACCGGTTCTTTCTCTTTTCTTCTTTTTCCTTCTCCGCAATCTTGTTTTTGTTTAATGCGAGTTGCATGGGAGACGAGGCCTATGGTAGAGGGAGGGGTCTTACGCTCTCTCGGGCGTGTTTGTCGCGTTGAAAAACAACAGAGGTGTACTATTCGCTTCTTTCCTTTCTCACCAAATTTCTGGATGCTTCTTTCGCACACTTCTGTTAATTGATTCAACATGAGAATGATGTCTGTCGTTATATAATATGTGGCTTCTCTGCGTTACACAACGCTAATAAAAAATCATTAGGCGAGCACGCCCGTAGGTGTGTCCTGAAGGACGGAAGGGGCCCAGTACGCGACACTGTCTGGCGTTTTGTGGGGTTTTAGTCAGGGCGGCTGTCTGGGTTGGATTGCAGAAGGTTGCTGGTTCATATCTCATGGCCGTAGAATGATGTCGCCCTTGAATGAGGCTCCTTAAGAGCCTTCTCAAGTGTATGTCACTTTGGTTTGAAGAATCTGCTGAAAAATAAAATCAGCACTACAAGCTCAGTAGTAAAGCTGCTTTGCTTGATGGCTTAGGCTGCAGGTCTTCACTGGAGGCTCTTGTCAGGAGTCGACAGGAGCTCCTGCATATAGGATATGCACTGGGTCGTATACCTGCTAGTGAGGACGACATCAGAACAGGTTAGCGCTTCTCGGAACAACGCCTTTCTTTTAACAAATACGGTAATTTGTTGTTTGATGACAAGAATAACTTCTAAGAAGTGCGTCTTTAGGTGACTTTGTCGTTTTGTGAACATCATGGTGTATTTACACAAACATCGATCATATCCCCTAACATCCTCAGGGACCCCCAGACCGTCTATGTTTTTGCAGAAATTTGGGCTGTCTGCCTGGGAGCTGGGAGGGAGCAAAAATGTGGGCTGGGAGCTGGGAGGGAGCAAAAATGTGGGCTGGGAGCTGGGAGGGAGCAAAAATGTGGAGGATCGGGTTGAGAGACACTGGTATTGCCTATTAAACACCTAGGCTATACGGTATAGCCTAAATAAAATCACATTATAATAAATACATGAACCAGTAACATTTATTATCATTATTGAGTATTATGTACTGTACATTGTTGTATGTTCTATACTTTTACCCAACTGGCTGCTCAGTAGGTTTGTTTACATCACCACGGAAACATGAGTAATGCACTGCGCTAGAACATACCGTAACTAGGATTTATAGGAATTGATAATCTTATTGGACCACCGTCGTGCATGCAGTCTGTTGTTGACCAAAACGTCGCTATGAGGCACATTTCGAAATGATAGTGATAAAATCCGTTGAACAACAGCAGTTGGCCTTGAGCATGATTCACAGCGAGAACTGGTTTAGCTACAAACATTTCTGGGATGTTTTAGTGGTTGAGTAATGTGGAAGGTATACGCATAAAAACTGGCTGAACCAGTGTCACTGATCACACTTAGGTGGGGAACACCAGATGAAAGAGCCATTGTATTGCAAAAATGTTTTTAATTGCAGGCATTATATTCAACACTTGAACATGGAAAGAATTTATCCTGTCCCGACTGTCATTAGAACTGCCAAGCTACTGGAGGAAAAGTTATATCTCAAACTAACAGAGCACACATAACACAAATTACTTGCATTAATAGTATGAACAGTACCCACAAATCAGGAAAAAAAATGAAATACCCTAAATCAATTCATATACACAGGTGTCAGCATCAAATCACTAAATGTCCATAGGAAATATAATTTAGCACGTCTTGCGGTCATTCCTTCCCCTTTGCGTTATACATTAAGTGTAAGTAGGTTATTTAATTAAATAGAGCTCACTTTCAATATAAAAAATCCCATAGATTTGAATTTGTGGAAGCTAGGTCCAAACTATTTAATTTAGCAAATGTATATGTAAAAATAATTCATTAGAGAGGTTCGAACATATTTAAGTAAAATATCAAAAATCCATCAGTAAAATAAAACACATTCCTGGCATAAATGTAAAAAAAAAAAACAAACGAGAAGAGAAATGTTTCACATTAAATGCCTGGCGTTTCTAAAAGTAAAAATTAGCTAAAATTGGCTAGCATTTTGCTTTTAATTAATGTACTGCGTAGTATTAATAATTTAATGTTTGTGGTACACGGTTACTGTGAATACATTTTGTTGTGTAATTTACGCTTAACAGAACGCAGAGCTGCGGGAGATTAACTGCCGTGGTATTAGGTGTGTTCTTAGGCATAAAGGCAGAATGCACACCTCCAGCTGTTCCAAAGGATATTTAAAAAGCGGATTTAAAACACAGATGAAGTCATGCAGTTGGCGTGATAATCTGCTTCACTTCTGTGCTATTTTTTGACAAGTCATTCACTCACAGTCCATAACGTTGCCCACAAAATAGACGGCTGCAAAAGAATAGATTGTCTTCATTATCTTCTGTATCCTTCGTGTCAGTCTCACACATATGCCTTGCTAGTGGCTGTAGATCTTGGCTGGGAGTACTTAGCGTTGTAGGCCTTTTCCTCCTTGGGGGGGCAGGAGGTGCAGAGCAGACCACCACCGAGGATCAGCAAACCAGCAGCTCCCCAGCCAATGTACAGTGATGCTCCCAGCTCTCTGCGTTGGGCCTCAGTCAGCAGTGGGTTGTAGAAATCCCGAATAATGGAATTCGCTGACCAGCAGACGGGGATGAGGCACAGGACACCAGCGATGATGAAGGCGACCCCACTGCCGATGGTTACTTTCGCCTTTGAAGCGTCATCCTCAATGCAGTTGGTGCACTTTCCCCCCACCACAGCCAGCAGGATGGCGAAGAAGGACACGATGACGGCGATGACGACCAGGGCGCGGGCGGCCTGCAGGTCCTGGGGCAGGGCGAGCATGGAGTCGTAGATCTTGCACTGCATCTGCCCGGTGCTCTGCATCACGCAATTCATCCACAGGCCTTCCCAGATGGTCTGCGCTGTCACAATGTTGGCCCCGATGAAGGCCGTCACCTTCCACATGGGCAAGGCGCAGATAATGATGACCCCAAGGAATCCAATGATGGCCAGGGCCAGTCCGAGAATCTCCTTTCCCATGTTTGCCATTGTGACGCTTCGGTTCAATGTGTCTCAGGAGCTAGCAGCACAGAAAGCAGGACAGAGAGGAGTCTTGCCCTCACTATGATGACCTCTGTTATATACTCCCAGGGTGCAGTTTCTCTCCACCTCCTGAAACAGCTTCATAGATGGAACTTCCTGTCAGACTTCTTTTTTTTTCTTGTTTGCGTTGAAACTAGTTAAATCGTAATGAGTTGAAGTAATTGGCTAAGAAAAGCAATGCCCTTCGGTTACTACCAATCAAGCCAATCAAGTAATGTAAAGTGTTAAACCTGGTAATGACCAGCAAATGGTAATTGACATCATGCTTTCTCCCTTCCTTCATTTTAATGTATAGTATTTATTTAATCAATGTGATGTTTAAAAGTATTTCTATATTTATGCTTTATTTTGTTTTATTTCCAAAAACCATCCCACCCAGAAATCACACGATCGGTCAGTCAAGCACTCATTTATGCAACATATGCAGGTATGAAGGTTTGCCCTCAGGCTTTGCAGGATGTGTCAGTTCCATGTGGTGCTACAGAGCTGAAGAAATTATTGACAGGCCAAACATGTGACGAGTGCGGTATTGGGGTGGTGTGTGGCTCTGTGCCTTAGGCCACCGATACCACATAGAAACTGCCTGATCACAATCAGATGTGCCATTCTCAGCCAAACTGAAAATGTAACATGGAGGCAGAAGAGTGTAGGGGGGGGGGGTTCTTTATTAGGATTTATGTAGGATTCTTTATTTATAGATCAAATATTTTCATACTTAGAGCATGGAAAACCTGTTTACGACCTTATAAATATGGGTTTTAACATTTGAGCCCTCTAGACATGAAACAACTTAGTCACCATTACACTCGTATTACCCAATATATTAGAAAAATAGGAGAAAATTAGACATATTAGACGTTACAAATATCATATTATTATTATTGTAGATTTAATACACACACAGAGTTCTTACACAGAACCACTAGCCTATGAAAATAAGAAGAAGCAGCACGTTTAGGAGCCATCGTGGGGCTTAGATAAAAGCTCTCAGAAATCACAAACACAAGAGCAAAGATGCTTCCGATGCGTGGGGATGTGGAACTGGCTATGAGAGAAACGAAGTTGCGTGAGGCTGAGCCAGGCAGTGGCCAGGATAGGAAGAGGATGTAACTGACTCTGAGCACGCTGTATCATTTTCACGGTCTCAATCAACTTTTTAATGAATATATAGTACTGTATATACTCTAATGAGCACAGTACTGTATTTAAAAAAAATGAGATAGTGAAGCTTTTTATTGAAATTAAAATCCTTTAAATAAAAAAAAAAACTCCCCCACTCTTGAAATAAAACAGAATGCACTACATCTGACCGTGGTCGCACATGTCCCTCAGTTATGTGCTTCATTGGTGGCTTCCAATGAACAGCAAGGCTGCTGTCAGCCAGGCCAAAGCCATGCTGGTTTGTGGTGATTATAGAGGAAATGATTAGCCAACTTTCCATCACATAATGACCTGGGATGCAAATGGAGAGGTGATGGGGGGGCGTACCTCTTACTTACTGTTTGCTCCCCTCCCCCACTTCAAAAATCTCTGCTGTGCCCCTGGTAATGACACACAGAACTGCTCCTTAGTATTATCCTGTCTATAGAGTCTGACATGAAGCCCACATGTAAGCCTTGCTGAACTCCATTCTATAAAATATTCCATGAAACACCATTTGAGCACATATGTCTCTGACTCTGGCCTCCCTAAGAGAGACTAAAAGTTGCCCTGGTGTTGCAAGACAAGTAAGGAATTATCAGGGGAGTTGCTACTCTCTTAAGACATCCAGAGCTTAGCCCAGAGACTTTAAAACATCTGAGCTATACAAATTGTTCAGAGCTTGTTTTGGATTCTGCCCCGGGCTCAAGATGAGTCTGGCAATCATTTCATTGTTTTAATCATCGCATACGTCTCTGTGCCTGTTGTTTACAGCAACCTTTTAGGGAACGGAATTCACTGTTTTAGTTTAGGTTACTGGTGTCAGAGTCGAGCCCTGCCTGACCGAATACACCCTGCGTGAATTTACAAGTCAACCACCTTACTCCTCGATCCCTAGATACCTTGAGGAAATTACGAGCGTGTTGTTGCCCCTCTGAACACGCAACCGGTGTTTCTGGGCGACAGCAAAATGACAAATCGATATATGGGGGTGGGGCCTGTCGCCCCGGAAACGCAACGACGTCGTAATACCTCTGTCGTCTACGCTCGGTGGATGGAAGGAAGACATGAAAATGTGGCCTCAGATAACGTACAGTAACGTATTTAGTAGCGCTGTAACAGACCCCCCCCCCACACACACACACCAGGCTCAGCACGGATGTGTGGTGCAGATTACAGGAGTTCAACCGTAACTGAATGAAATACAGTTGCAGTTACTATTCCCCAAATCTCAATACTAAGGAAAGCCATAGAGGACATGCATGCAAGGCTTGAAAGTTATTTCTCACGGGGAAGAATTGCTCCCCTATGTGTAGCCAGTTGGAGGGAATTAGTTTTAGTGGGAATGCAACAAAAAACTGTGCAGGAATTAGCCATGGAATTTTCTATGTAATCTGCTTTCCTCTCTCTTTTTGTGATCTAAAGAAAATAACTTGGGCTATGTTGAGATCATGAGAAAAATAAGCCGTGATATTTACATAACTAGGACGTCCCTGCGATGCAGAGTTGCAGTGGAAAGATACAGACTGAGCAGTTGTTGTAAAGGCTGATGAAGGCGTGACATTTTCAGGGGGCTCTCCTTAAGTATAGGTGCTTCAGTCAATTTTGTATCGATTCCTCATATTTTGGGGGCTATGGAGAGTGTACAGCTACAGTCCCTCTTTGAGTTTGGTACATGGCCAAAGCACACATATTCCGCTTGGCTGGGGCATCAGTACAGCCAGGAATGGTGCAGCATGTACCTGAGCTCCGTAACGCCATTTCAGGCAGTGCTAACGACACAGAATGAAATGTATTGCCCCCAAAAAGATACCTATGTATGGACACTGTATATGTGAGACGCATTTGAATGGACGGCTATGGATACATATGTATGGACACTGTATATGTGAGACGCATTTGATTGGCCGGCTATGGATACATATGTATGGACACTGTATATGTGAGACGCATTTGATTGGCCGGCTATGGATACCTATGTATGGACACTGTATATGTGAGACGCATTTGAATCGCCGGCTATGGATACCTATGTACGGACACTGTATATGTGAGACGCATTTGAATCGCCGGCTATGGATACCTAGCCCCTCAAAAGCTCGTTCCCACTTACGGCGACTTCAGCTACTTCATGGGAAATGACACCCATAATTGTTCCCACAGTAGTGTCACCAGCAATGAGGTGCATTGACAAAGACTGCTAATGGCACGAGCAAAATGACATTGTTATCGTTAATTTGGAATAAGAATCCACAGTATACTTTATGTTAAAACTGCTATTCTTAGTTTTTTTCACGCGTAAAGGCACATCAGGGCTGAATGGATATATGTATGACTCCACTATGAAACAGCACATTAAATACAATAGCTTGTGGGGGGAAAACTGATGACCCATCCATCCATTCATCCATTGTCTGAAACTACTTGTCCTGTTCAGGATCGTGGGGCATCCAGAGCCTAGCAACTGACAATGAACTAAATAAATATATTGTTGGCAGGAAGGAAGAAATTTCAACACGTTTTAAGTTGTTGTTGGGAAACCTGTGATGCATATGTGAAAAGTAGATGCCATAAACCATACTCTCGCTTATGGACCTATTCATACTTCACGCTAAAGTGGGCATTCCACAGTGCCAGACAGTTTGCGATCCTGGGGCTTTTATCAAAAACTAGATCAACAAAGTCAGGGTTAGAAGATAAGTTTCAGCTTAAGAAAACCAAACAAATGCAATCCAAGATAAATTATATCATGATGCTGACTATCAGCAATCTGTATCGAGCCATACTGGTCTCTGGCCAGTCTCAAATCCATGACAATAACAATAGAGTTGGGATAGTGACCAATAGCTTTGCCCATCAAGCCACACGGCAGTCCTGAAATGGGAAACACAATAGGAATTAAAGACACTCGGATGACCAGCAACATCTGCTGGCCACTAGGGGAACTGACATTACAAAAGAGGCGGGACAAGGACCAATCCTGACAAGCTATGTTCTTCGAAGGTCGAACAGTAAGTATGGTCAAATGGGACGGTCTAGCTAATGATGTCCTATTTGTGTCACCAGCTGTTCCCGCCCTTACCTTTGAGTCATGAACCGCCATTTCTGCTCCCATCGCCTAGCCAGGACACACCCATTTTACATCTGTGCAATGAACGATCATACTTGTGGTCTTGGAAAGACTGCTCTTGCTAAATTGCCTTCCAAGGTGCAATGAATCATGGGATTGGTCTCATTTGGAGAGGATGCAAGTGATGTATCCTTGACACGTGGGGCAGGGCAAGAACAACATCTAAGTTTTTACCATCCTCTGTACTGTACTTGTGTTCTTGAATATTGGAACTTGTCTTCGTAAATGCGAGATGTCTGTCCATCCGTGGTGGGCTAGATGTCTTGTCTTTCAGGGCCCACACACTGCAAGGTGTCACAGTCCTACTTACCATTGGAACATCACCTCTCTTACAGAGAATATGCAGGATGGAGTATTGGGCTTATTGAAAGGGAGGGAGGGTGTCAAAGATTAATATCTAAAGGCCGAAAATGATGTGAGTAAATGCTATTTCAGAAAGAAACCAGATGGTCAAGTCGCCACGCTCTAATTCCTGTAGGCACGGCTCAGTTGGGAGGGTGGGTAAGTCAGTGTCCAGCAGGTAGACAATTCAGGAGGTTAACAGCCTGAGGGAAGAAGCTGTTCCTCCATGTTGTGAGGCACTGGATCTCGTCCCTGTAGGATGTTTCGTCGTTGTTGGTGATCCGGCCTATAATTGTGGTGTCGTCTGCGAATTTGATTGTACTTGAGTGGTGGGGTTAGGGTTAGGGTTAGGGTTAGTGTGTATTGGCGTATTGGTAGTGGTGTGTTGGCAGGCATCTTGCAAATTACTGATCAGGACAACCAAGCTGTTTCCCTTTGTAAAAACATAGTCCTAAAAAAGCTCTAAGCTCTATGCACACAGGTCTTCTGGGATCTCGTATACCGGCAAATTAGCGTCTGGTTTTTATTCGCCTGTCATAAAGCCGAAGAACAAGGCTCTTTTACACTCTTTAATGAAGTAAATACACTGTAGGTTGAATAAAATGTATTTTACTATCCATTTAACATATTTTCAAATATTTCAATCACAAATAATAAAGGACACAAACCAAAAAGACGCATATTACTGTGATCACTACCGTGTTATTTACACAGATATCTAATAATGGTTATTAAACTGATATGGACGTCACTCCTGAAAGCAAGAGTCATGGCTACAAGCCACGTCTGTCCTAATGAATAACTTAAAATCTTAGTCTGACACCGAGTTTACAGGCATATAGAAAATATTTAAATTATATTTAGATATTTAAATAGAATGAGCTTAAAAGGCTCATTCCAGTAATTACAGCTAATAGTTCTCATATCCTTTAACAACGGGATATATGGGATGTCGGGATACAGGGCAAGACAGATGATCAGTGGCAGCAGTGATGGATTTCGGATACAGTAATTCTACCAGGATTCATCGCCATGCAAATATATGGGTGGAAAACTTATTTTGAAATGTAATGCGTAACCACGTTTTCCAATTAGCTATGAATATAAGTGCATTAAATGTTTCTGCACTGGTTCCCTTTTGACAGACTAACTCTCACTCATGAAACACTTCCTTCACATTTAATTTTTGTTTTCTCGGTTAAACCTCAATCACTTACAATTAACTCGCTGTTTATTAGCTGTACTATTTTAAAATACCTTATTGTCAGTATTTTCCCAAGGATAATCAGTGTCACCATGACCTGATATTTTCAATTCGAGCCTGCACACACAGTAACATGTACGGCAAGGATACTGATAGCCTCACAGACTGTGTCCCAGAGTACATCAACTTCTGTGTCGACAACACGGTACCTGTCAAATCCATGCGCTGCTTCCCCAACAACAAACCATGGATCACCAAGGACATTAAAACACTCCTGAATAAGAAGAAGGAGGCATTCAGGTCACGGGACAGGGAAGCAGCCAGAGAGGTTCAACTGCACTTGTCCGTGAAGTTGAAAGAGGAAAGGGACAGCTACAGAAGGAAGCTGGGACGGAAACTACAGCAGAACAAAAGGGACAGCTACAGAAGGAAGCTGGGA
>JAODKN010000039.1:10508826-10523440 GCA_026774425.1 Petrocephalus zakoni | reverse complement strand
GTGTTCAGTGTGTACTCTGCCTCTGTCCAATGTGTCCTGGGAGGGGTAGCTGTTTGGCATGGTGTTCAGTGTGTACTCTGCCTCTGTCCAATGTGTCCTGGGAGGGGTAGCTGTTTGGCATGGTGTTCAGTGTGTACTCTGCATCTGTCCAATGTGTCCTGGGATGGACTCCAGGTGGGGGGGGTTGGGGTCCCCTTCTGTGGATTTTGCCGACAGCCGTGTCTGTCAGCTAGCAAACTAATTTCCAGAGGGTTTCAAATACATAGTATTACCATTTGGCTGCACACCCAATCGCAACCCTGCACTGCATAACTGCTTACAGGAAATGTGTATATTGAGTTAAAAAATATGTCTTTCAGATTTTAACCGTCCAGAACTCAAAAACAAAATAAAACAAATGTCACGTTCTACCGACGTACTGACTATAGATGGCGCCATTTCACACTAGTCTTTAATATAAAAGAAATTACTCCAGATAAACCAGCAAAACATCAGCCTTTTATTTTTTTACCATAAAAATAACAATATTTAAAATACAGATGTAATTTTGAAATGGTCTTTTAGTAAAGAATTTATCATGCAGGACTATATTTTAGTTTAAAATTGTCACATTCTTTCATGGCATTTCTGACTGAGTCCCAGTGATCCTTTGCCAAAGCTCAAAGAAAGGGCGATGTAGAGAGGAGACAGACAACAGTTGTGCAAAATACCAACACTTTTTTAAGCATTCATACCTCGGACAAGACACTGGGAAATGAGACACTGTTTCGTTCACCTGCAGCCGCCATTTGGTGGCCCCGCCCTAGGAGTGGACAACTGCCATACTTCACGGAAACCCGGGAACCTTCTGCTGGCAAAGCCACGGATCATATCAGCCCATTTAAGCAGAAAGGGTTTGGTAACGTGAGACTTGTGGTCTGTAAAATGAGCTCATCATGTAACAATCAGGCGGCAATTTGAGAAACATAGTTTTGATGTCTTTTGATGTATTTTCATACCTTTCATGCTTTTAATGTCTTGCAATTACTGCGAAGCAAAGATCTTTGTTTTCATTCTCTTTTGGATTAAACTACGTTGTTTCTTCCACTCTTATTTAAAAAAAACATTCAAGACCTACCGTTCTGCTGTTACAGATTTACAACGGTTTACAACGGATGTCTCACAAATACAGACATGAAATATGTATTTTAGAAAAAAAAACATTTATTTACATTAACCAACTTAACCAACCAATAAATGCTTGAGTAAAAAAGGTCAATATTGCATATTTAAGACATCATGTCAAGCTGTTTTGGGTGTTTTACAGACATGTAAACATTTTCTCAGTGTAATGACATGCAAGGGTTAAAAATTACAACACTATATACAGGATAGAAGGCAGTTGCTCATAAAACTCTGTGCAACTTAAGATTTGCTTAGTTACTGAAACACAACATCAGTCACCGCCCCACACTGGGCATACATACACATGGTATCACACCCTTGTTCTAGTTAATATGGAATATAACCAATAGACATCTCGCTGACAGTCCGTTCCTACAGTCCCATTTTATTTTAAGGCTCTGAAATGATCCTTTGGTCGAGGCAAACATACGTGATCAATGGAGTCCAAAGGAAGCCGCGTCGAAAGACGTATAGAATCCAGCCGCCATCCCCTCACACAAATTCCTTGGCCCCCGAGGCTGTCGACCTGGCAGCGCTGTACTTGGCAGTGTAGGCACTCTTCTCCTTGGGGGGACATCCGCAGCAGAGAAGGCCCCCTCCGATGATCATGAGGGCAGCTGCGGCCCAGCCGATGTACAGTGAGGCACCAATCTCCCTCTTCTGGGCGGCGATCACCAAGGGATTGTAGAAGTCCTGGATGATGTTGTGAGCTGCCCAGCACGCCGGGATGAGGCAGAGGACTCCAGCGATGATGAAGATCACGCCGCCGCCGATGGCCACCTTCGCCTTGGAAGTTTCGTCCTCCACGCAGTTGGTGCACTTCCCACCAGCGATGGCCAGCAGCATGCCCAAGATTCCCACCACGATACAGATGACGATGAGGGCGCGGGCAGCCTGTAGGTCCTGGGGAAGCGCTAGCATGGAGTCGTAGACCTTGCATTGCATCTGCCCAGTGCTCTGCACCATGCAGTTCATCCAGATGCCCTCCCACATGACCTGCGCCGTCACGATGTTGTTGCCGATGAAGGCCGACACCTTCCACATGGGCAGGGCGCAGGCTATGATGGCACCGATCCACCCGATGATGCCGAGCACCATGCCGAGCATCTGCAAGCCAGTTGATGCCATTCTTCAAGCTTCTCTTCTCTGTTCGCTGCGGCAGGAGGGGAAAAAAAGCGATGTCACGCAAACAGGCAGCTCGCCGATGCCTTGTCCCCAAAGCTCGTCTCTCAGTGATTTAGCTGGGCCTGGCCCTTTGCTATTTGTAGGTACCTGAGTGGGCGGAGCTTGACACCTGACACTAAAGCCACAACTAACCAAGCTGGTTCTCCTGTTCATACTCCATAGCATTTCCACCATCCCCCTCACCGAGAAAGGTATCTGTCTGAGTCACTGATGCTTCTGAATCATTATTTTTTTCCATAGAGAAACATATCATTTCCATAAAGGGACACTTCCTTTCTACCTTTGATCCCAATAGAGCTTTATTTAAAACTTCATACCATCTTGCAATGAACATGTGTGTTATTTTAGGACCACCCAAGTTCTAAGAAACAACAATAAGACATTAAGTACCATAACTTTCTGTACATTCAGACTTTCAAATGCATACATTTAAATTTTTTGGTCCTCTTATTTAATTGCTTAGACATAAATGTTCTTTTATGTTGTAGCCATAGCAAACTTAAATTTTTTACAAGTTAATACACCCATAAAGTTTATCGCAGCTGCTGAGATTAAGCCAAACTGACAGCTATAGCGGAAACCTTCGAAGAGGTTTCAGTTCCATCGATGCAGGTTCGCTGTTTATGAAACAGGATCAGATCATATCTTGAAAGTATTTGGTGGTGGGGGGGGGAGAACTTTGTGTGGATTTGTGTATTATTGGAGGAATTATTCATTCATATGTCCCCGCAGTGACAGGTGATGACATCATCGTTGGCGTGGCTAGCGTGATGCAGGGAACGCTCAGTAACAAGCCGAAATCACGTGAGTCACGGCATGGCTCAACCCTACCGTCCATCCAAACCAAAACTGCAGCTCTGCAAGAACCGGAAAGACACTCAGCCTAATAGCAGATGAACTCAGAACTTTGAGATTCCATTCATGGGAGCGGTGAGACAGTTGCCACGAGTAGCTTCCAAAAAATTCTGGAATCTCCTTTCATTTTGAAGAACACACAACACATTTAAATAAAGTGTGGACTACTAGGGAATTTCAAGTCTTAAAGTACTCCTCATTTGCTATTTAGGCATTATTCCATGGAAACGGCAATCTGCGTATTCTCTCCAGTCCTGGCCAAAGCCACCATAGCTAGCGAAGGCGTCGTCCTCCTCAGCGCACCTACTCTGCCCTCGCTCGCAGGTGCAGAACAGGCATTCCGTCCCAAACAGCCCGTCATTGTGTTGTCTGCCAGGAGAAGGAGGTTTCATATACTCGGCTGCTCCCATGGAAGGCGAAGAAAAGCCATTATTTGAGATACATTCCAGAGTCGCTGGGAATTACGGCCATTGAGACGGGCCTGTGCATTTTAATTACCACTGCAATTATGTACAATGTGGCTTTCCTCATGTTTTCATTTTTTACATATATATTGGGTATTGGTGTTCATTTGTATGTGAAGGGCCTGGGGAAATTTGTCAGACTCACAAAACCACTCCGATTTACAGTCACAATGAAAGACAAAAAAAAGCAATAAACAATCCTACCCCCCCCCAACCTGCACGCGACACATACGTCACTTTGACTTTGCCGTTAGAATCAAACTTATGAATGACCTGCACAGTTCAATCGCCTTCTGAGCAGCCCCCATTACAGAGGACACAGAATAGTGTATATAATTCATAAATGAATCAAGTAGCCCTTTGTCTGTCAGAGAGTTAGTAACAGCTGAATGCATAAAGGCAGAACCTTTATAAGACAAGAGCATCTCCCCTTCCCCACAACAACCTGGTACAGTCCACAGAAGCTCTCTTTAAAAAAAGGGAAAAAATGAATAAAAATAGACTATAAATAGAAAATATTTCAGGACAGCAGAGATACTATGACTCATGTCACCCTGTTAGAGGGATGTGTGCTCCGGTCTACATTCACGTACCAGTCCTTAATCAACACAAAACTGCTCCTTTACAATTATTTACCTTTTCATAGCAATATGATTTCAACACAATTCTGCTCAGACACAGTCTGCTCAGTTAGAATTACAGCAAGAAAAGCTGTGTCAACAGAACCCGAACAAGACTAGGCAGCTGAAGTACGACAGGCGCATTTAGGGAACTCGTCAACCGGTTAGACATTCCCATTTCATTGCCCAATGGTGTGCAGCGGAATTTGGCATTCTGTTTTAGAAATAATGTCTCCACTTGCTCTGATTTAGAGTTTGATATTCTGCTGAAGGCTGGAGAGCAGGGACCAGTGGCGATGGGGTTAGGGTTAGGGTTAGGGTCAGGGAGTTATGCACCCCCCAATATTTAATTTGGCTTTATCCCCCCCCCCCAAAAATAGATTTTCTCATTTAATTATTAAGCTGGACCCCCCTAATAACCCCCCAAATTCTCTCCTACCCCTTGGCTGAGGGCAGCAGCAGCTTAAATTTTGACCTCACAAACCCACAACCATGGCTCTCATGAACCATTACCCAAGATCCTCGATCAACCCTCAAGAGAAACACATGAATTAAGGTGAGCTAGCGAATCAGCCCGAAATGCTGAAATGCCACATGACCCTGTCATCTGTTTTCAAACGACAAATTAGCTGATGGCAATTTCGAGTCTGTTCTATTGTTCCTCACTACATGGAAAGATCTGCACACATGGGACACGCCACGGCTCAGATAAAAGGGCGAGTCGCAGAATTCGCGCGTATCTGACGCGGCTGGCAAAAGAAACCAGTTTGTTTGCTTAGATTAGCTGACTCTCATGGAGTAATAAAATTCCCCAAGCTGAAATCCAGAATCATTAAATAGAGGCACTTCGGTTACTAACAGGGTATGTGAGAGATGAATACCGGGATACTGTGTTAGCACTGACACTCTTTAGGCTGTACTTCTCCGGTTTGTATGCCAATCGAAAGGCTCGGCCATAAACAGAAAGAGGTCTTTTTTTTCACCGGGAGCCACTCCCTCAGTACTGTGACAGGTTGTTTACCGCGGTACGTGAGCTGCCTTGGGCTGCCACACTATGGGGAATTACATTTCTGTCACATCTACTTGAGGCAATGTGAGTCTGCATTCTGGTATGGGTGTGTGTGGGGGGGGGGGTCCGGTCTCTCAGACCACTCCGAAGTGCGACAGACCGCTCCATGTAATTCCATGTTATTTTTCTCCTCTACAAACCGTCCTTCTGAGTGACAGGTTGCTGACATTAGAACAAAATAATTGCCTGGCTGTTCCTGGCAGCCACCCCCCCAGTCATGTGACTCCGGGGCCCTCCTAATGTACCACACTTAACGGACAGTCTCTACCGGCACAGTCATAGCCCGTATACCGCCATGTGAAATATGCAAGGTGTCCGTCTAGATAGAGGCTGGTAGCTCTGGAAAATGTTTTCAGATTAAGTTTACAACACCCCCCCAAATCTCTGGTGAGGAGGTAAGGGTGTGTCAGCGTTAGAGCGTCACCTGTGCCATTCTCTCCCTAATGCTCGCAGGGACACTGCTTTGTTCCCCGGTTCAGAGTGTATTCTTGCTTTGAGAGGTGTATTTGATTTATTTATTGATGATTTACGGACACGAGAACAAGGTCTCAAAGCGTGATGTGATGAAATTTATCGAGGACCATTGACTGTACAACTAGTATATATATACTATACATACTGCATACTGTACACACACACACATATATAATATATATATAATACATACATATACACATATATAAATAACCAACCTTAACGATATCATTATATTCTGCAAAAATAGTAGTATCACCACGTAATAACTGACTTCTCAGGTGAGAAATGGATGTTGCAGAGCAGATCAAAACAACACTGATTTTTTGTCTTTGGACCAGCTCAGACCGGTTCTGGCTCCCCGGCCGAGTCACAGTTTCTGGAAATGGGCCATGCGAGCAGAAACAAAAGGAGACACTCCGTTGCTCATGAGCCCTAAGATGAGTACGCCCAGCGTCTGTTAGCCCAGACCGGGAGCGAAGCGTCACGTTTAAGAGAGGGGGGGGGTTAAAGGCAAGAGTACACCACTTAATTCCCTATAGTGTTCCCTGCACAGCATGCCAGCCCTCACCGTGAATCACACGTAGGACCTTTCAGCAGGTGGTGTGCCGTCGCCATGGCAACAGTTGCTTGGATGCGGGCCAGGGCATGCCGAAAGGGCTGTGGTGAGAGAGCGGCCGCCCGCACCCCGACTGGTTTGTCAGGCTCCCGCTCCCACAGCAGGTGAAGGAGGGACCAGCTCACAGGGCTCCCAGCAGGTACCTCTCCGTCTCACGGGGAGAACGAGCCAATCACCTGCTGTGATTTTCCATGGGAAGCTTCGTTTTTTTTTTTTTTTTTTTTTTACCTTTCTTTTATTAGCTTGCCCCCCGCCCCCACACCACATGCTTTTTGCCCCGGGAGAAATTCATTCAGTACGGTTTTCTTGACGAAGCGCTTCCCTACCATGTGTCAGGTGCAGGGAAGAGACAAAGCCCCCTGGCCAGGGGAGGCCAGATAAGAGGGCTTAGTGTAGAGATCAGAAGCCAGCAAAGCAGACGCTCACCCACTGTCCCAAAGTCTCAGGCGGTCACAGAAGAGCATGACGTTCAAATGATCCTCTGGATGGTGTAAAGCCATGATGTTTGACAAAGTGTGTCAGATTAGCCATTTCAAAATCTCTCCTAGAGTCACCCCACTGTTTGCAACAACCGCCCAATACCCCCGTGCTAACTATCTAACACCTTGTGTGCCTAATCAGTCGTTATTAAGTTAATCAATTAATTAATCAAATGAGCTGGGGGTGAAATTTAATTTGGATGGATTTTATTCATGGAACGCCCAGGCTGCTCCTTAGAAGGTCTGGGAGCTGCAGTGATGCCCCTCTAGCCGCCCAGCAAGATATCAGTAACTTAGCGGAGAACAGAAGAATGTTATAATGTTAAATTTATAAACATTAAATTTATAAGCAAATATACACTTACTACCGAGGTAATAACATTTTCTTTGACTGCTTAAGACTTTTACAGAGTGCTGTAAGACAGGGTTTCCCAACCCGGTCCTCAGGGACCCTGAGACGGTTCACATTTTCGGCTCTCTACATAAGATGTACATATACTGACACAAAGAATACTGTGTTTTTAAGTTCCAGGAAGATCTTCCAGTGATTTCAGTTGACCCCCATGAACTTAGGGCAGGGTTCTGGAGACTCATTGGCCTGTGGATCCGCTGAGCTAAATTAACACACCCACATATTTGCATTCTGCTGTTTGTTTAGCAAATCTGCTTTATGTATGCATGTATGTAAATGTATTAAACAGGTACCTTGTAGATAACATTTTAACTTGAAAATGAAACAGAAGCAAAATGTACATCTTACAACAAAGGCCGGCTTCTCGTTTTCGGTTCCTTGCCGCGTAAACACAACTGATTCATTTCCGTTTCGCAGGTATGTGGGATTATTTGTCACGCCAAACATTGCGGCACTTCTAAGGTTTTGTCACCTTTGTAGTGTCGTCGTCGCAGTCAGGAGGATTCCATAAATTACAAAGAACATGCTACACTGTTTCGTAACACATCCGTTGAGAGGTGGCGATTTCAGGTCCAGAAAGTAAAAATCCAAACCAAGATTTTGTTTCAACCAACCAGTTGAGCATAAAGAGTCATGGTTACACGGTAATCAACTTGTTGGTTGAAACTAAATCTTGGTCCGGATTTTTACTTAGTGGACCTGAACTATCCACCGCTGCACCTGTTACATATGTATGAAACATTTCAGCTTTACGATGATCGCCTGCGTCAAATCTGACAACCAAATCTAAAACAAAAGCATGATGTGAATCCAGAAAGGATGACAAAAACGGACGAATGCCACAAACTCATGCCGAAAGTGTTAGATTGTGTTACACTTTGTAAGAGTGATTTTGATTGAGTTTGAATGAATCTGTCATTTGAGAGACTGCTTCAGACGTCTAGTTTAATATCAGGTCCTCTCAAGACTCATGAACATGAGTTTAATACAGAGAATGACAATAAAAAACAAACTATCCTCCCATTTTACAGGTTTCTGGAGGGTCAGGTGCAAACACAACCTTCCCAAACCAGCGTGTCAGCAGGAACACCCACTTGCATCCTGGTCTACCAATCAGCAACGCCATTGCTCTGTAGCACATAGCGCTCATTGGCTGGGAAGAATGACATTTGGTTTCAAAATAGACCAATCGGATTGATGCAGTGTATGTCATTTAAGATTTACTATGGGCCCTGTTGCTCATTGGGCGTTGGCCTACAACAAGCACACATAGAGCAGTGGTAAACCTACCGGCTTCTTTTAAAATCTATGTCTGCATCTTTCTCAGCCGTCTGGTTATCAGATACAAAGAACATTCCAGACCTGTTGTTCATGTGCATGATTATTAGACCCATACGGTTAGCTCAAGGTGAAGAAATTCAAGGTAAATATATGTTGAAAGAGCACAATAACATCGGTACTCTGTATTGAAGACGACCAGTTTAGAACTCAGGCCAGATGCTTCCCATTTAGGAATCATGGCGTGCTGCTGTGGTTGTGTACTTACGTCAGGCATGTATCTTCCTTCACCCTGAACCATCTGCATACGATTCTAATCTTTGGTCACTAAGTATCTGCATCTAAACCGGATGACGAGCAAGCGTTACATATTTTCACTTTTCTGAAATTCGCTGACTGGAGATGTACCGATGTCGTTTGCTATCTTTGCTCTGTCCGTTTGGGGCAGAGTGCGGCTCAGCTCTGCAGCTGTAATTATAAGGTCCCTGGTTCGATCCCAGCCTCAGCACATCTGTGGGCCCTTGAGCAAGGCCCTGAACCCCCAGCTCCCTGGGTGCCCCTGCCCCTTGAGGTGGCTGCCCTTCTCATGGAGAGCTAGGCTGGGGGAGGTGAGGAGACAGTTTCCCCACGGGGATCAATAACGTATCAAAAAATCAGCATTTCCTCACACCACATCATTTTATAATGACTGTCCTGATATTACATATTTTTATGGTTAGTCTCTGTTGGGTAACTGTTGGGATCGGCAGAACTTCCTGTCTAGGGTCATTGCTTTAGAAAAGGTGGGAAGTTCCACCTGCCACATCACAGGCTGCAACTTCCCAAATTCATCGCCCCTAACTAGCCGGGGATGGGCAGAGCTGGTACAAGCTCGAAGTGTTTCACCCCTGCATGGCGACAGGCCTGGCATTCCCCAACTACCAAGAACAAGCAGTGATCAGATTGGTTCGCCCGATTCCCACAAACGGTCTGATCGTTCCCAGCTGTGATACACTGAATCTACACTTTGTTTGCGCTGTACTGCGATACTGCGGTGTGTCGAGCACTTTGGCGCAAATTTGAAATTCCCCATGTTTATTGCTCTGTCAGCACGTCAACAATGACACGGTTCATTACTTAAGGCCAAGGCCAGTCAGATTCTTTAGTGAAGAGACACCCAAAGCAGAAATGAAAACGGGATTCTGGGAAGGTGACGATGTCAGTCCCGGTCTGATCCCACCCCACGTCGGCCTTCTCTGCTTCCTCTGCCTCATGACCTGGGAGAAAAGAATGTGGCTCAGAACATAAAAACATTCCAAGCTATGTGGGATTTATCTTGATTCATTGATTTGATTGGAACCACAGGCAGAATTTGGAACAGAGTGTGATTCTCCTTTTTATCGCATACAAATAAAATTTCGTAATGAGAAAGAACACGATAAAACTGTGGCCTTACTGGCTGTATTATATTCTTTTGGATAAGTCTGTAGAACACGACGCAATTATAGACTGAGCAGTTAGCAGTGCTTTGTTCAGAACTATCGCCTGGAAACCTCTCCACACTCCAGGCCTTGATATGTCTACTTCACGCATCAGCCAGCTAGCTGACACATTTCGTATGTGCAATTGAAGCCTATACGTGGCTGCCTTTTCGGGTCAAACATAAAGAGATGGAAAGGCCTGGGGTGACACGTAACATGCTCCACATACCTCCAAGTGAGCAGAGGGAAATAGACTACAGATGTTTGGCACCGCAGTAGTTAATAAACTGAAATGATGTGAGATTATGTTCCGTAATGGGATCGCAGTCAGATGGCACAGTGCTGCACACATGCATTTCATGCAAATATCAGCCCTGGAGCTGCAGAACTGTACAGAGGGAACAATAGGCTTGAGAGCCTACCGCTTGAAAACTGCTAAACAGCAGCCAGCTAAGGAAATGGACCTTCAACCGAGAGACAGAGCTGAAAAAATGGTCTAAGTGCTTTACTTTGTATGAAAAATCCATGGCCAGGTAGAAATGTCGAGGTTTCCCCTCCCCACTCTCCACACAGCTCAGTGAAAGACGGGGACCTGGTAGGTGACCCTACAAACCACCTTACACCAACACTGCGAGGCCACAGAGATTGGTTTGAGTTAGGAGGTATGTTCTGCTTTCTAATCTTGTGGCAACATACCCCCCAGGAGCAATATGGGTGATCCAACCGTTTAAACAGTCAATAAACATTAACTATGTCAAAGCTCGGCTTACCGTGTTGCAATGGCAATGCAAACAGAAAGAGGCCCCCCTCCCTGAAATTAAGAGCCCTCGGACCCCCTCACAGCCTTCAACTATTCCACAGCCCCCAGCCCCAGCAGAGAGCAGTAAACATGCCTTTCTCTCTTTTTCCAGGCTTAAACAGGGACGTAAAAGTACAAAGGGGAAAAGACGAAATCGGTAAGAAAGAAGAACCGGCTGACTGGAGTGGGCTTTTTAGCACTTAGGCAGCAAACTGGTCCCCATGGTAACAGCATAAATTAAGACGGAAGCTCATTGAAGTGGGCAACAGCGGTTCTGCGAAATCCTAAAGTCATAGATTTATGGCCCATAAATCTGTGGGCCTGTTCCCAGCCTGACCCCCCCCCTCCCCAGAACACTGCCTCACTTATTTCCACAGCCCATTCTTCAAAGCAACTCACGCAGCAAATGGGGCTTTTTTTTTTTTATTTAGGTGCTCTGAAACCTCTAAACCCGTTCCTTAAATTGTACAGATTTGAGTCTGAAATGCTTTGTTTACAAGCCCAAGTCCTCGGCCATCAGGCCACCTGCTGGCCAGGTAGGATGCACAGCAGCAAGAACGAGCCGTCTCCAGGACGACCGTAAACTGACACCTGTTGCCCCACCACAACCGGCCGTGAAAAAACGCGACCAAGCCTGCCCCTTGTGGCCAGTGATGGAAAAACACACGGACGTGAATCCCTGAATTGCGGCATTTTCTTACAGTTACTACCATAGGTTAGCAAACCAGGTAGGCGAATCACTTTTTTATGTGGATGGAACGGGCTGAAGTGGGCGTGTGTGGTACGGGATAAGTGATGACCGGCTGGGTGTGAGTGCTGATGACGCCAGAGCCTGGATGCGGACCGCATGGCGGAGCAGGGAGATGGAGAAGCCTCAAGGCGTGGCGCTGGAAGGTAGACAGCAAGATAATCCCGCTGCCAACAGAAACTTGCTAAACCACTCCCTCTGGAAAGGAGGCGGGTGACAGAAACTGAATTTGCATGCCCTTCCTGGGGGGGGGGAGGGGGGGAACACTGGCCTCCAGTATCGACTAGAACAAAAAGTTTCAAAGGATGTTTTGTTCTGTTCCATCTTCCCCTCGTTCCTTTTCAAAAAGCTCATGTTTTTTGCTTTCCAAAAGCAGACGAAAGCAGAGGACACACACCTGCCAGCACACTGGAAGCGTCAACACAAACGATTAGACAAGGAAAGGTCCCTTTCCAGTGTTTCCCGCGGTGATTAGGCTAACCCTCGCTGTGTGCCTTACACGTGCATGTGCCCACGTTTGACGTAAGCATGCAGGAAACATGACTTGGCGTGATCTCACGCTCACCGGCTGATTGGGATCAGGGTCACGCTACTCATACCTTACGTCACGGCACAGCTAAGGCTGACAGAGACTGCTTCAGATACTAGATGCCACATCTCCCTGGAGCCATCTGTCCTTCAAGGCTCCTGCCGTCCCATTTAGTCCCATTAGAATTCCGAGCTGACAAAACGGAGTCAAAACAGAGATTCTTATCTTCAGCGCCAACAAGTGTCGGTTTCGAGTCACATAAAGTCATCCCGGCAATTGTATATAGGCAAATGGAACCGGGCACATTTGAATAATTACAAATTATATGACACTATATGCAGACATTCACTTTCCATTCCAGGCCAAAGCACGCACACACACACACATATTATGTCTATATGGTGCCCATATATAACACCAGAATGAGCGATTACTGTTAGAACTATCAGTCAGTCATAAGTCTTGCCATGATATCGTAATGTGTATCTCTCTTACACTCTCTTATTTTAAAAAAAGTCTTTTTCAAAGAAGATGATACCAAGACTGCTAATGTGAAGAATGTTGGTTGCTAATTTCCTGGCTGCTTACTGCTGCAATAATGGTTCATAAAAGGTTAGACCCAGTGACCCAAACCCCCGTCCTGTCCATGCTGTCTATTCACACCATAATAAGTGACTGAAGGAATTCGCATTAAGCCGTTTGCTCAAGGTTACATTAGCAATTTCCCAGCCGGGGTTTCAACTGGAAACTTTTTAGGTGAAGTTTAGTTTCGGGTATGTGAGGAAAATGCCTGTAAGGTAATTAAAGACGCCTCTGGGTGCTACAACCCCACAGTCTTGGGAAGCTGCCTCTCTTCCTCCCGATTGGTCGGATACGGTGCCTGTTTTCCCCCTCGCTGCTTCCTGTTGTGCTGGGTGCTGAGCCTGCCCCCCACCGCGCTCTGTTTGAAAGGTCACGCAGGCTGCCAGGTGGTCGGAAAAGTCATTCCTCAGAGCCCAGTGCCGAAGCAATGAGGAACGCGGCGTTAATAACAGGAATAATGAGTGCCAATAGTAAGCACGGAGCGGCGGAAAAGCCGCACTCCTCAAACACCAAGCAGGCCCTTATCTTATCGGCTGATTATTGGTTTTGTCCCCCGGCCGGCCATGTCGGACTGATTTAAAAGCTTGTTCCGTGATAATGCGTTCACACAAATAAGATAAGGGCCATCATTATTACCCGCTGCATATGTATGGACATTTAGCGTAAGACCATTTACAGAAGTCATGCAGCAAGTGGTTTAGGCACCATGACAATGTTTGTTATGTGGGTGGGGCAGCAGGGGAGGATCAGGTGGTTGGCTACATCCTGGGCAGTACATGTAGGCGGAGCAGCAGTGACAATGGCCAGGCAGCACCAATCACAGATATAGTTACATTGGGGGCGGGGCAGAGCCTGCCTGGCATACACCAGAAACTTCATACCTGTCTCTGTGCTTTTAACTCGTTTTTATATTATATACCAGCATTCTTATTTTTGGTACACTTTTGCCAAGTGTCTGGACCTCCCTCTAAGCACTCCTCAGGACGCAGAGCGTTGTCACCAGTGAGATAAATGACAAGAGAGCAGGGCTTGGTTGGAAAATAATCCACATTTCAGTTCCCTTTTATCACGTAGACAATGGCGAACCAGCAAGAGTCATATTTCTATGCCAAAGTATGACCTTAACAGTTAAGGTCAGGATGATATGCTAAAATTATGTGCATTTTATATTTCAACTCATTAATGTGCTCATTAATAGTTTCAGTCATAATTAAGCGGTATAACTCTCTACTTATTTCTGGGTAAACTCATGATCTAAAATATAGGCCAGATCTGTTTACTGTTACCCCTCACACTTGCTCATAGATTTGAGGCAGGGTTGCAGACTTTGTGCACATATTGTACATCCACAAACACCAATGGGATCGCAAGCATAAATTATTGCGCTGGCAGGCAAATTCAGAGGAAGGTCTGCCCACATATTGCAAGGGGCTGCATCTTGGGGTCGGACAGTTTGCTGCATTTTTATACTGGAAGGACTAGGATGGTCAATCTTATCTTCCCTGCGATGGAGGAAAGGAGAAGCATCTGTACCATACAATCTAGGCTTTGATATTGTGTTTATACAGTGAAAATGCAAATGTTTACCTTGGACTCTGATAGCTTATCAAGTACTATATGCACTCTTTATGAATTTAGACAATTCGTCAATTTGGGCTGAGGCCTGTTAAACAGATTGCATGTTTTATTTTTTACAGAGCAAAATGTTAAACAGGTAAACATTAAAAGTCCATTATATTATTATACCATATATTATATATGTATATATATATATATGTGTGTGTATATCCTTAATCCCAGGTATATATATATATATATATATATATATATATATTTGTGTGTGTGTGTGTGTGTGTGTATATAAATAAACCCAGATA
>JAODKN010000039.1:10477231-10496046 GCA_026774425.1 Petrocephalus zakoni | reverse complement strand
CAGGACACTGTTGTCCCAGGTTCCTGTCCAGGTTCCTGTCCTCATTCCCACCATGACAGGGCTTCTCCAGTTTTCTGCAGCTCATTCTCCTGCATTCTCCCATATGCTATGCATTTCCCTCAGCCAATATTACAGTAGGCCTATAAGGACCCCAAGCAAACAGCCAGAGCTCACATAAGCAAAGTCTGCGCTGATTAGCGGGCTCCCCAGTCCTGTGTCACGCTCTGGGACACCTGTCTGGGACACATATCCTGCTGTGTTCCGTGGTAAAGCGCGTACCTGCCAACACACTTTGTGTTGCTTTGCTTGGGAGTGCTGTATTTTTAGCAACTCATATCGGAAATTAGTAATGCAGACTCAGAAATGAGAAAATATCTTGGATTATTTTGCAACGCACGGTCACTCATGCAGGAATGTACACTATGTGTTCATCTATAGCAAACCTTCTGCCACAATGATATTCAGCAGTAGTCATTACGCTCATGTTTTCCATTGGATGCTACAGTAAGATGATACTGAATTAGTGTCCATTTTGTAGCAAGCCACTTCCGTCGCCATGTCTTCCATGAGAGTCACATTAGCACAGTTTTGGTGCTAAGGAGACCGAGTCCCCGCAGGCAGGAGAAGTTCAAAGGTTCAAGGCCTGACAATCAAGGAATTTCCATTCTGTATTCCATGCACTCAATTCCTGCCCCCCAACAAAAACTTTGCCTTGGGGTAAAAAAAAAAAAGCAAAATATATCAGGAAATTCAATCCCTTCCCTGCCATAGTGGCTGCAGTGAAAGCAAGGTCATGTGATCGATACCAGTGGCGACGAGGGTGGGAGGGGCCTACTGGCCAGCACCTGTGTGTCTCAGAAAGAGGAGGCGTCTCATTGGTCACTGCTTCCGAGAGAGCTGCCGTTATAACCGGCATTGAAAGAAAGGCAAGCAACCAAGATGGCCGGGGTGTATTTCATTGTGGATTGTGTTAGAGAGGTATGTTTTCATTACAATGACCAGACATCACAATGGAGTATATATGTCTCCCTGCTCATTTTATATGTCGAAGTTTGGGAGACAAAGTGGTGTCAGGTGCTGAGGGGGCGGGGGGGGGGGGGGAGTTGCCACATACACCCCACCTAGGTAACCCCCTGCTATTAATTTAGTGCTTTTTCGGCCTCCCTCATAGCCCTCTGGCAGCCAAGCTAAACAAAACTGTTGATGACCGTTAGTGAAGAGGAGTGTTATGAACCAACACATCATGTCTGTCTGGGGGAGTGTCCTGCAGGCTAACCAAATGTCCTCTTACAAAACTCAGCCCCCACACTCCATGACACCTGTTAATACAGGCAAACGATACAAAGACCAGCAAGAGGTGATTCCCCGGCCGGTTACGCCGTCATGGAGACGCTACAGACTGAGCTGCTTTCCTGCGCCCTCCTCTCTCACATCAAAATGGGCGTGTTGCCCTTGTGGACAGCAGGTCTCCGTGTAGGAGTATTTCCTTGGTCCCTCCAACAATGGCTCCATTCTCCTTCGACACACACAGAGCCTGTAGCATTACATAAAGCTCACACTGAAAATATCCTGGGCTTCCCAACTGAAATATTCCAGTTAACTCCCTTTAGCAGCCCGGATAGCCGGGAGATAATTCCTTGATTTGCCGGATCAAGCGTGAAACAGTATAAACAGATTAACGCCAAATGGAATTTACTACAACTAGTTAAACAACAGTTCAAAACTGGTGTTGAAAGAAAAGTACTATGAATTTGTTGCAAATGATCATGTTAAGCTGACAGTTTACCAACAGATCTGTTAGACACAAGCCTTCCTGGAAAAAGGATAATACTTTAAACCATAAAATGTCCCTCCTCAGTCAGGTTCTCCAAGAATTGTTAGGTAATATGTGTCATGTTTAATTACTCAGTGTGTCTCTTGGGTCTGACTTTAGCAGGAGTTTTCTTCACCAGACAGACCACATAACCTTCTTCCTTAGCCTCCAGTTAGTCCCGAAGGAGGGGACAGTTGTTTTGTTTTGCCTTAGAAGCTATTGTTTTATTTTTGGTTTTGTTTTGACCGGAAGCAGGACACGTCATACATTTCTTTTTCTTTACACATTACATATTAACACATTTTAAGTGTCTATTATAAGGGCATACCCGAAACTTGACTTAACCTTACCAGTCCACGTTCTTAAGAATGGCACCAACTTTACCCCAGCTAGATTTTCCTCCCAACCGAAATCACTTTCCACAGAATCTCCAGATGTCAGTAACTGGAATAAGTAATAAGTGACTGTGGCCTTGAAAAAAGCCCGTGAGACGAATTAATAATAATTAACAGCTTGCCTAATGAAATGGTCCAGATGGGGGAGGCTCTACACTGGCTATTGTTTAGTGCTGTAACACTTATCGGTAAAATCCAGACACCCCAAATGTGGTGTATGGCTGTGGGGGTAGGTCATTATGCTCCCAGTGCGTTTGATTGGGTTCCGAACCGTAATTGGTACAGGAATGGAGCTGGGTGTCATGTGAACAGCCGTAAAAGCAACTCCTCTTTAGACGTACTTTTTTTTTTTGCGTGCTACCTCCAGGCACCCAGCCTTTCCATGGTTACGCACTGCCGACACGGCTGCTTTTCTTAGGGTAACCGACCGAGACAAAGGGAGGGTCTATTTCCCAGCGACCTGGGGCTCGCTGGCCGCAGCGGCAGCATGTGACATTCGGTGAGCAGAGCTCACAATACCCTGGAGGTAAATCAGGGCTAATGGCTGCGCTGTCTGGAAGCAGCCACTGAAATCAGACCACGGAAGTACCCGACTGTCAGAGCCTGATAAAAGCAATCACAGCATTGCAGTCACCAGCGTGGGGGGAACTTGGTACTTTTAACATACCCCATCCTGTTCTCCAAAGTGAGACCCGCGCACACATAAACCGGCGTATACAGGAGAGAACAAGTTCTGGGGCGCTCTTATAATAAATCCATTCATTAGGTCTTATTTTGATCACAGTCACTAGGTGGGACGAGGTCCAGAGGTCAGAGCCTCGGTCTACAAGCACATTGCACGTCTGGGAGTTTATTTAATAAAAATAAACTGGGATACAGTTAAGATGTGTTATGTAGTATTACAGTAATCTGAACACAGTAAGTTATAAGGGTGTTGTCTTCTGTGACCGCGTCCTCGGTTTTAGAGCTTTTCAAAAACTACTTCGTGATTTATATGAGGAAACAGTTCTTTGTTGTGTAGCACTTGCGCCACCCAGCGGTCGGTTTTTTAAATAAAAAAATAATTCTGATATAACATTATGTAACAATAATACACATTTGATATAGTTAAAGCTTGCCTACCAACTTGCAGAAACCCTAAAATATACTATAATATGTTATATACTATGCAAATATATCGCAGACGTTTATATGTTATAATAAAAGAGCAGAGGCGGACAGTTCAGGTCCAGAAAGTAAAAATCCTGAACAGGATTTTGTTTCAACGAGCCAGCTAAGTACTATGTGACCGGGACTCTTCATGCTCAACTAGTAGGTTGAAACAAAATCCTGGCGTGGATTTTTACTTTCTGGACCTCTGTAAAAGAGTGGCCAGATATAAGCAAAAATACATCAAAAAGTATTTTGTTAAAAAATTACATGCTTGATCATCAAACTGAAGGTTTGATAAAGGTTCTTAAAATGACAAAAAAAAAAACGTATTTCAAATATATAAAATACAATCTCCTAAAGTATTTTATCACAAATGTGATGTTTTTTTCCGTCCAGCAAATTTAAAGTGATTAAAATGAATTATTCTAATTACTTTTACAAATTCAATTACTTAAAAGTAATCATATCTCTCATATATATATATATATATATATATATATATATATATATCAAGGGCGTCAGAAGCTTTTTGTATGTGGGGGGAGGGGGGGGCACACTGGCGGGGTAAACTAATATTAATGTTAAATGTGGGGGGTCCAAACGAATAATTATGAAATGTCCCCTCAGATTTAATGGCGGCGATATATATACATACATAAATACATTTCTTTAAATGCTGCCCATTGGCTTGATTTCGCAGGGCGAGCGCGCGTTACGCGTGACGTCGCCGGCACGCCATGACGCGCGACGCACGCCGTTACCCTGCCGTCACCCTGCCCTGCCAGCGCGCCTGGTGCAGCCGCGTTTTGCGTCCCTGCCCGGATTGTCAGCAGTACGCACGGGGGGCATTTGCAGGGTACGCGTGTGGTGCCCGGGGAGCCAGCTGCCCCGCCGCGACGCCGTGCGCCACCATGAGCCTCTTCTGCCGCCTCCTCCGGGGAGCGTTTGCTTGCGAGCCGCGTCCCGGAGCTCGGCCTTTCTGCTGCGGGTCCCCCCTCCGGGAGCAGGGGCGTCGTGACAGCGCCGGTCCGGCCAGGTGTGTGTCCTTAGCGCGTCCTTAGCGTGCGCTGCTGCGCGTCCGTAGCGCGTCCTTAGTGTGCGCTGCTGCGCGTCCGTAGCGCGTCCTTAGCGTGCGTTGGCTGTCATAACGCGTCTGTAACGCGCCGCTGCGCGTCCTTAGCGTGCGCTGCTGCGCGTCCTTAGCGCGTCCTTAGCGTGCGCTCCTGCGCGTCCGTGGCTGATGCCCCCTGTGCTGATCAGTGCACAGAAATGCAATGTCCCGATTCATTCAAAGTGTCACAACTGAGTAATTTGTCATTCTGCATTCGTAACGGCGATTTATTGGACTGTCCCGTCGCGAAGCCCATTATATTGCATATTTAAAATAAACTCTTGTATTATTAGCAAGGTAAATATTTATTGCACTGGGAAAGTGTGTATGTGGTTTTGGGGGATTCTATTAGAAGTGATTGGTACCCCCAGGCCACTAGACCAAAGTGACCAGTAAACAGTTGTGGGTGGTCCGGACTTGTGGCTTATTTTAATCCGGTTGGACATCCTGTTGTGTGTTCTATGCTGTTTTATGATCCTTTTTTCTGCTTTAACAGCTCTTTCGCACTCATATAATTATGATTAATCAATAATTATTGATTATGAATAATAATAATAATGATTGTGATGCAGTTAATTTAAACAATACTCAAACTGTTTCAAAGTGCCTCACAATTTCACTGCAATCTATACAATCAGCATGTGGACGACATCTCTTTTTAGGTGTTTGAAATTATTTAAATTTCCCTTTTCTTTTTTTAGTCCAGTAACACTGACGTACGACGTTTTCGATGGGAAAGGAACTGACCCTCCGCTAGTGTTCCTGCACGGTCTCTTCGGAAGTAAATCCAACTTCCACTCCATTGCAAAGTCCCTGGTTCAGCGGACAGGGAGGAAGGTAGGACCAGGCCCCGTCTGTTCCCCGAGTGGGTAAAGTCCATGAAGTGGGGCGTTGGAACACGCCTGCTCACTTACCACAGGCCCCCTGCTGGTGCAGCTGCTTTTTGACCAGCTTTATGCTTTGACATGCAAAACAAAATCTGCCCATCTTACAGAGTCATTTAAGATGGATTCCTGTGCTTTTGTGTGAATGCTGCTTGTGAGCGTCTGTCAATCCAGCTTGTCTGCTAGTGTCCTAATTCTCCTTTGTCCAGTCAGGTGCTGACCATAGATGCTCGGAACCACGGAAACAGCACACACAACCCTGTGCTGACCTATGAGGCAATGACCAATGATCTTCAGCATCTTCTTGGCCAGCTGCACATAACAAAGTGTGTCCTGATTGGACACAGCATGGGAGGCAAGGTGGCCATGACAACAGCCCTAACACAAGTAAATGAATCCTCCAGTGTAAATTGAATGCTTGAGACACAGTGGTTAAGGAACTTAATACCTAAAGGTTCTAGATTCAAATCCCAGCTGGAGTCTTGCTGTTGTATCCATGATAGAAGCACCAGACCCTACGAACCCCAGTCCTGGTACATAAGGACTACAGAATTTTATCGCTTCATTTATTAATTATGGTAATCGATAGAAAAATAAGTCACCTTATCTGGTGTTTCAGCTCTTCAGGCTCTATTTAAACCTGCAGGATTCAGGCTCCCTAGGTCTGGGGTTGAGAATTCGGCAAAACATCCACCTTCATAAAAGGGGTGCAAGGTCAGAGTGTTAGCATTTTAGCATAGCGTGAGAGCGTTTTACGAAGTACCGAGCAGAGTGTGCTGACGCACAGCTAACGTTTTGGCCCAAACCCAGCCAGATCTGGTGGAGCGGCTAGTGGTGGTGGATATCAGCCCTGCTCAGACCACTACTCGGACCAACTTCCACTCCTACATCCAGGCCATGAAGGGCGTGAAGATCTCTAGTGACATCCCACGCTCTACTGCACGTCGACTGGCTGAGGACCAGCTCCGTGAACTTGTAAAGGTCGGTTTGGGGTCGTTACCGTAGGAACAGTCTATTCCTCCTGCTGCACTCATCCACTCGTTCATGGCAGATGCACTTGTCAATCAGTGTGGTGCGATGGAACAGGGTAATTATGATACTGTATCTCATCCTTTCGTCTGCAAGTTAAGTCAGATTTATTTGTCATTGTCAGCTAGAGGTGTCAATTTCAGGTCCAGAAAGTAAAAATCCAGACCAGGATTTTGTTTCAACCAGTCAGTTGTGCATAAAGAGTCACAGAGTGCTCAACTAGTTGGTTGAAACAAAATCTTGGCCTAGATTTTTACTTTCTGGACCTGAAATTGACACCTCTGTCAGCCATATACGCAGTATAGAGTGAAGCGAAACATGGTACCTCCAGGACCAAGGTGCACAGGAAACAAACAAAAGTACAGAAACGACACAACTGCAGTTTGCTGGAAAAGACAAAATACAGTGCAGTCTTTATGGTTTCTGTGGCAGGAACGGTCAGTCAGGCAGTTCCTGCTGACCAACTTGGTGGAGCAGAATGGCCACTATGCATGGAGGGTCAACCTGGAAGCCATTTCCAGCCACATGGAGAACATCCTGAGCTTCCCAGATTTCAGCAGCACCTACAAGGGCCCAACTCTCTTCCTTGGTGGGGCCAGCTCTGCCTACATCAGGTAAAACACCCCTGGCTTTGCAAAATGACCTATGTTGAGTTTCGTCATGCGCCTTGAATGCCCTTCTCAAACATCTACATTTGCAGCATTTGGCAGAGGCCCTTAACCAGAGTGACTTACATAAGTGCTTAGAGACTCCATTAGTGAATGCCTTCTGACACTGGTACAATAGAACCAATGCTAAGAATGCTATCTGTCTAAAAGTTTTTTTTTTTTTATTTAATAAGAGTACAATACTGAAAGTGTTAAACTAAGAGACAGACACTCAATGGGAGTGCTTGGTCTGTCCCTTGTGTTCATGCTGAGCTCATCGTTCGCCCACTCACGCAGCTCTGAGGATTACCCAGAAATCGAGAGGCTGTTTCCTGCTGCTGAGATCCAGTACATCCCAGACGCCAGCCACTGGATCCATGCTGACAAACCCTTGGATTTCATCAGCTCCCTCATTGCCTTCCTCCAGTCCCAGCCCTGCTGAGTACTGGCAGTTGGGAGGCAACGTCCAAGAGCTCACTTTGTGTAGACTTGGCTTCATCCTTGTTGGCAGTTGGTAGACGGGGCAGAACAGCTCCCATGTTTTCCCCCTGTAGGCCTAGCCCCGCCCCCTGCTGGCAGTTGGAAGGCGGAAATTAACCCGTTGGCTGTACGAATGCCCGTGTAAACGACTACCATATTTATGTTCGTGGATATTTATATAGGTACACATAGACATATTCTGAAAAAATGTAATTGTAGTTAAATAGTTCTTTGTGTCATTTTAACAATTTTGTATAGAAACGTATATTTACATCTTTATTGGCAGAGTAATAGGGCATATTGTCACCCAGTTTGTCTCTACATTCCACACACTAGACGGCACTACAATGCAGACTATTTCCTATGCAGTTGGGGTGGGGGCCTTCTAGTCGTCTCATCTGTTGACTTGAATGACATTTTACATTTCAAGACACATTCTTCGATTAGTGTGAAAACTTCAACCTCAAGGGCAGAGTTCCTGCAGCTTTTATGATGAAATACAGATCAATAAATTAACTGGCGCGTTTCTCTTAACTTCAGTGGATGGTGATGTAATGCTCAGATTTCTTTTAAACATTTACTAGTGTTGTCTTTCCCGCTCTGGCATAGTTGTGGTTTTATCTTTTTTAGTGTGCTATGAGTGACTGTCAGAACTGCCCTCTTCATACTGTCCACATGGGAGTCGTGTGCAGATGTGTAAATGTTGCTTGTAATGTTTGCATTCAGCTTCTCTTTTAGGTGACGACACGTATACACCGTGTTTATCTCGTATCTCTCCCAGCTCTCCTTCCACGCACCGCCATTGGTTTGTCATTTATTAGTAAGGTCCGTGCAATTTGCTGTGTGTCATGTATTGTGAAAGTAAGCAATCGCAGAACAGTCGTTTTTTATACTGGGCGAGAGGTTGGAATGTCTTCAGGTTTTATTGAATTTTGGGCTCTTTTATGTGTTCAGTTATCAGTCATTTTTTTGAGGAAAAGTGCACAGTGAGGGTTAAGGCATTCACTGGTTTGGCCCTGGATATCCAGCTGTCTGGAGTAAAGTACAGCCTTGAAGAGGGCTTATGCCTTTGGGGAACATGGAAACGGTGGACAATCAGGTGGAGTGAACAGAAGGTGCAGTGTGATGATGCATCTCTATGGAATTATATTTAATTAACGGTTTAGATCAGGGGTAGGGCAGTTTTATCCTCAAAGGGCCAGTATGTATGCAGTTTTTTGAGATAACTGTTTGGTCTGCTGTCCAAACCCAGGTGTGAGATCTTTTCGGTCAATCAGTCCTCTAGTTAGTAATTTAATTGCATACACAGTGGCCCTTTCTGGATTAGATTGGCCATCCCTGGCTTAGATACTTAAGCGAACACTGCAGATTATCTCCACATTCTGATTAAGCATGCCTAGTCAAGTACAAATGCATATGTTGTTTTGTATGAATGATATTTTTGTGTCCTCAGTGTACTGTTATAAAAGGCAAAATGGTATTTAAATAAATGTTCAGATTCTATTTGTTTGCTAAGATCTTTGGGGCCCTGTAACCCTGGTCAGGATAAGCTTTTAGAAGGTGGATCATTCAGGCAAACTGCAATTTCACTTCATGCTAAATAATTTTGTCCAGGCTACTCTCCTGTTCAGTAAAATAATACAGCATGACACCACAGTTAACATCTGGGTAACGTACCATGACAGCTTGGCCGTCAGTTTGAGCAGTGTTTCCCAATCCGGTCCTTGGGGACCCACAGACGGTCCATGTTGCAATAATGTGGACTGACTGGCAGTGAGCTGGGTGGGAGCAGAAGCGTGGACCGTCCGTAGGTCCTCTGGGACCGGATTGGGAAACACTGCTCATGGAGGCTCCTGTTGCACTGTGGATTTTCAGCACAGTCATCATCATTATCTGCCATTTATATGAACAACTTGGGGAGTGTGGCTTTGAGAACAGACAGCTCAGTTCAGGGTTGCACTACGGGCCAGTTACTCCTGTTTTCTGGAATATATCTCTCCCTGTGGGTCTGGGGAGACAGTGTTACACATACCCCTTGGATAAAGCCTATTAATTAAACTTTAATTACATTGGTGTATTATATTTCATTTTATTTACACTGATCACATTTTATACTGGTTTAAACTCATACATTATATTTCACACATACAGTGCTGATGAAATTTAGCACCAGTTGTACCATAAGTGCCAGCAGGCACTAGATATGCATGTGAAATATGATTCCCAAAGAGCCCTCCTGTGTAGGGCACAGTACTGCAGCTCCTTTAACCAAGAACATTTCTGCAACCTTACCCATATTAGTCCCGAGTAGAATAAAATAGCGGTTAACTCATCATAAATTGTTGCACTGTGTACATGAGGGATGAAACTTGTAACCTGAGCCCACAGCTCCAACGTCAGTCTTGGTCCCCGGAGCGCACCTTTATTTTGGGGGGGACAGGACCCCTTGGCAGCTGGCAGCTCCTGCTGGTTTTCAGGGTTCTCACTGTACCTTGCCCTTTCAGCAATGTCCTATGAGACGATTTATTACACCAAATAGCTTGCTGCGGGTTTTAAACTTAAAAATGTTGCAAATGTTACTTGACTGATCATATGCACCTGCTGGCAGTGGCAGATACCAGCCCGATCACTTCATACTTATCAGTGTTTGACCTGGGCTGGGTGGGGCAGTCTGTCATACTGACATTTCAGCATTAGCTTCTCACATGTAAAAATCCCATAGGCACCACTGGGATTCGAACCCAGGATCTCCTGTTTACTAGACAGGCGCTTTAACCAACTAAGCCACGGCACCTGTCCTGCCTCCATTACAGTGGTATTAATTGATCAGCATGTCGCAAAGATGTTAAAGATCATTTCTGATTGACTGACCAATGAAGGTTTGGATGCCAGCTACAGATGAAGTTTATCATTTTTAGCCCAACTTATGTGTAAAAACAGACAACAAAACGTATAATCAAAATTAACAGATGAAGTAATTGAAAATTAGCAATCGTTGTTTTGTTGAAACAAAACTGATCAAGGTTTTGTGGTTGTTTAAAGAGTGCTTCTTTTCTAAACCGAATGGGATGGAAGATTTGGTTGTTACTTAGTTGGGTTCAGCTGCCTTATATAAAAAGGATACTATCTGGCTTATGGGGTGGTCCCGGGAGCAGGCGATGCAAATGCACAAATATCCGTGAGAATGTGATTCAGTATCTTCACAATTAAAATTGTGAGTTGAGTGAAAACAATTTTGGAGAAGATTCGTCCTGCATCATGCTATTCTGGTCACAGCAAAAGACATTGGTACGTTTTTACCAGTTCCCCAGAACTGTAAATTCAAGGTTTTGGGCAGCTTTGTGTTATAAGTCTCTCACTTGGCCGGGATCTTCATCTGGATCTGAAGTGCAGACAGAGTGCTCTGTGCAGCGCATGCTAATGGCAGAGCCTGCTGGGCTGTGCTGATTTGTCATCTAAGTAACCCTGGAAACCATCACCATCGCCCCTTACTTTATACAGCACTATAAATCCTGTAATGAGAAGTGAATATAGGTTTATTGCTGTGCTGAAAAATGAAACCAATTCAGTAATTATTAGCTCTCTTCCTATATATCCTGTAAATAAAACAGAGCTGCTCAGGCTTTTCCCAGGTGGCTGGCCTTTCTTTCGCTCTCAAGAATGCCATTTTATTTAAACAACTTAGAATTCCTGTGTTTTCCAGTAACCCGCTGGCTAAGGATCCGCTCACACTATGGACATGGGGCCACTATTCCTGTAATGGAACTAATGCTTCTTCCTACTTATGAATGGACGTTCTTCAGCTTTAATCTGTAACCAGCTGCTGTGTGAGAGGCCATTTGCTTGAATACATCAGCGTTATTGCTTGTAATACAAAAAAAAAACACCCATTAAGTTAATGGAAATGTAAATACCAAATTGCCATTTACATGGCTATTGTTATGTTTAATACACAATCAAAGTATTTAACTAGTTTGCCACAGGGTTAACTATATAATAGAATGTATATATAATAAAATATCTTACCTAGAATGGAGTTTGCTTAGCTCATGATCGTGCACAACATGAACATTTTGGGTTCTCACTTGTATTTTTACAAATAATATTTAACTGATAAAACAATTTTATGGAAGAAGTAATTAAACCCCGTGTAAGTGTTAATAGCCGACAAATAGATCGAAAGCTCAGTAAACGGGCAAACTGTTTTCTGGAGTTAATCTGTTGTTCTTCTATGGGAACACACAACGCTGATTCTTTTTCTTCAAAATAGAGCTCTTTTATTGTTAACTTTACAGCTACTGTTAAGAAAATACAAAAAGATTTCCCGATTCCTTTTTCAGTCCTAGAGGTTCCTCATAGCTCAGCACCTCTTTGCTTTTTAGGGGAGACACTGGCCGCGCACCGGAATCCCAGGTTGTCCGAGGCAGAATCTGGCGTGTTCCCCATTCTGCAAGGCACCAGGTGTAGGCCAAGGGCATAACACCAAAGGAACCCTAAAATATGAGAAGGCGGAGCCCAGAGACGGGGCATGTACCTGGTAGTGAGCTGAGCCTTGTGGTTGGCCGATCCATCCACAGTGTCGATCCAGGAAGCACCCCGTAGAACGTACATAGTCTGTGATCCGGGGAAACGAGTGGAGGTCCACTCCCAAGCATTTCCCATCATGTCATATAGGCCTGCAGGGGGCGAGCCCAAAGTAATCAACTCAAACGAATGCAGCAATTTAAAAACGTCAAAGGCACCGCTGGGATTCGAACCCAGGATCTCCTGTTTACTAGACAGGCGCTTTAACCAACTAAGCCACGGCGCCCCTCCCAGCACCACATAACCTTGCCCTTTCTTACGAGACTTACAAGACGATTTATTACACCAAATAGCTTGCTGCAGGTTTTAAACTTAAAAATGTCGCAAACATTACTTGACTGATCATATGCATCTGCTGACAGTGACAGACGGCAGCCTTACTCCAGGGCTGGTCACTTTGTACTTATCAGTGTTTGACCTGGGCTGGGGCAGTCTGTCATTTCAGGGAATTTAACATTAGTATTCATCATTAGCTTCTCAGATTTAAAAATCCCATAGGGACTGCTGGGATTTGAACCCAGGATCTCCTGTTTACTAGACAGGCACTTTAACCGACTAAGCCGGAAGATTTAGTTGTTACTTGTTAGTTACTTGGGTTCAGATAGATAAATGTGTAAGCAGTACTGTACCAGCTTCACTTGAAGCATTTTCTTTAAATTAGATTATGTCAAATGCAAAATGGATATGAACAGACCATCCCAAAGCAGAACATGCAGTACAAATCACATGCACAGTGCGATGAACAATAAATACATAAATAGATGAATGAGGGGCAGAGGTCCTTAACCCCATAAACACTCTGGGAATGCCAGAAAATGGCTGACCTTGTGCTCTAAGCCAAAGCTAAGGAGAAGTTTGGAAACGCAAAATCTAAAGAATTCCTACGTATAATGGTGAACTGAATGCCATCATTAACATTTGTTAACCTGAGAACAGCAAACGATATTTAATGGGAATAGTAATAAAAGACATACCATAGTTATTCTGAGGAGGGAAGGCCTTGACAGGAGAAATCCCATGGTAACCGTCCTCAGAGGTATCCCTCTCAGGGAATTTGCCCTGTTACATACCAGCCACCAGGGGACACCAGACATCATGATTAAATACTTAGTTAACTGACTCTTATCCAGGGCATCTCATTCCTTTAAAAACTCTTAAGGAAAATATAAAGCCTCTTCACTTGATATTGAAAGGGTTCAATGACTTTCTCTTACCTGCCATAAATTAGTTCGATTTGACTGAAACTTGTTGCCCCAGGGGTAGGTTCTGCCTGAAAGAGGTCAATCATACAGAGATTGTAGAGAATTCTTTGTTAGCTGATAGTATTCAGCAGTGAGCATTGGTTATTCAGCTATGCCCCCAACTAACCCAGTGAATGAAAATATCATAAGCACTGTCGGGACCTGAACCCAGGATCTCCTGTTTACTAGGCAGGGACTTTAACCAACAATTACAAGAATAACACCCAGTTACATTAACTGAGTATCAATTGATATGTGATCAACAGTCACATCCAAGGTTATTTGCTTGAACAAAGCAAAGCCACGCAGCAATTAATGGCGCGACGTTTGCGACCATTTGCGGGGAATGAGACCCTTACAGGAACTATACAGTCATGTTCACTTCCCAAAGATGAATTCTTTTCATTCTTCTGCTGGCCCTCATAAATATGTTGTGAAATGCTCTTCACCTATGGCCAGTGTAAGGGAGCGTCTGATTGGCTGGAAAGTAAACCTGGGACTGAACGTATACGCCTACAGTCGACTGAATTGGCGAGCAAGTCGATGAACAAGAGACTCTGAAAGGCTACTGGATGAGAGCGTCGTACCTCAGTCGTGACTGAAATACACCACCTCCTGGTGTAGTATATAACCTATATGTGAAGTGACTTCCGGTGTGCTGCAACTGGATTTGAGAGATGCAACATTTTCACAATTTAAAATGATTTTAACCAAATTTAATACAGTTTCTAAGCGCTTGGACTTGTTAGCCGACTGTGTGTCGAATTTGCATTTTTAACAAACATGAGTAGCTAAGATACACAAATGTTCCAGATCGATTCTGTGCAAACAGGAAGCACCACTGAAGGAGTTGCTGAACGAATCAGAACAAATCTTTTAAGTGAAATAAATCAAACAAACTGTATCCCGAAAAAAAGTCATCTCACCCATCACTAGCGGTAATAATCATTGGGAAAATGAGACTCACAGACACTAAATAAGTCTGCCTCAGTTGTTGATCCAGCACCCTGGGGCTGGCGGTATGACGGGGCAGGAATATAACGAGAATGACGCACCTTGGAGGCCCCCCCGGGCTGCAAACTCCCACTCTGCCTCCGACGGCAGCCGTTTGCCTCGCCACTTGCAGAAGGCCTGACCGTCGTTCCAGCTCACCTGCACCACAGGAGAATCCAGGCGATCCCTGATACTGGAGCCTGGGCCTGCAGGCTGGGGAACACGGCAGAGGACAGGCGGGGAGGCACTTTCTGACGTGTGTGACAGGGCATGCCAGTTAATGGTGCATTCGCACAAAACGGAAAGTCTCTCTGAAAACCAGGCACATTTAGGTTCTAACGTGAGCCAAAAGCAGGAGGTAAAACGCAGATCTGGAAGACGTTCCACCTCTAAATTTATTCTGGCCTTGTACAGAAGCATTCATTTCAAGGTAGTCATCTGTATAATAACGGCATGTTTTATAGGCTAAAATAAGACGAGGGTCACTGCAACATGGAACCGGGTAGGCGATTATGGAGAATGGATGGCTGGGTAGATTGAAGGTACCTGTCTCCAGTAGACCTTCTCTATTGGCAACCACCAAGGCGCAGACTGTGGACATACAGATCAGAGACAGACACTGTTGTTTATAAAGATGCAAAAATGACTCATAAATGAGAGAGCAACAGAACCACAGAAGCGCAATCTACCTCGATCCGTTTTGTCACTTTACTCTTCAACTCTTCAGAAACAAAATCTTGGAACACGAAACTCCAGCCAAAGGTCTCAGCCTCGGTCTTATATCTCTGCTCCCGCACAAACTCTCTGATTGCAAAGAGGAACGCACATTGCACATTGAAGGATTAGACACGGCCGCGCAGCACATCACTGGTAGACATGTGCATTTGCATGTGCATTTGCCGTGAGCTAGACACCCACCTGAAATCGTAATTAGTGACCGGGTGCGCGTCGATGCTGAAGGGCGCCACGGAAACCTCCCTCTCCGGAGACTCGCCCGTCCCCATCTTCATCTTACCCCCCGGTATTTGCACCATGCTTCCATCATCTATGGAGTCCAGTTCACATATTAATCTTTACATGGAATTTCATTGAAATCTGCCTTCAATTAACATCATCATCATCATCATCATCACCACCATGCAGTAACAGAACCATGTCCATGAAAGCGGACCACCAATCAAAGACAAAGCTGCTGCAGATACAATCAATGCTCACGAAGTGAACAGTGCGATTTCCCTGAGAAGCGCGCATCCTGGCATGTGTGCATACTGACTGGCACACGGGGCCCCGTTCGGTTCGGGTCCGAACCTTGTGGCTGCGAGTCGCGGCTACCGGGCCTGCAGGGCCGGGCCCCGAGGGTCAGGAGCAGCAGTGAGCCCAGAGCTATCGCCGCCATCGCAAATCCGGTGCTATATTAGCATGTACCGGGCCAGAAACTGAGCAATATTACGATCTAAAATAATCGACACATATTGAGTTCTGCAGGCGAGCCGAGTGTCCCTCTTTTAAGGTTACGGGTAGAAACCAGGGTGGTAACGAGATGGTTCCAGCCATACTATGTTCTTTGTGTTTTATTGTGTTAATGTTTTTAAGTAGCTGTAGTAAACGTTTTTTTAGCTTAAAATAGAAAAAAACTGTGTAATTACATTACGTCGTGCATATTGATGTATAATTATACCGTCCTAATGATTCCGTTGTTGTCCTGAATGAGGTTCGCGCAAAGAAGATATCAAACTCTACATTTTGAAACAGATTCTCACTGAGTGACACCTGACAGTTATCATTCAAACTACGTTAGATGTTTTTAAACTCAACACAAACATCACGCCGTACAGTAACCCTGGACATTAAACCTCATTAGATATTCATCTCCGTATTTATAACGATAACTATATATATCCGATGAGGTAAAATGCAACTTCCCCCTCATCCCCTCTTCAAAGGTACAAAAGTGCTGCAGCAATTTCCTCCCGGTTATTTTTTCTTAACCACCTTGCAATCTGCTTTTTCATTAAATGCTTGAACCTGAAAACTTCCAGTCATAATACACAGAATTTCAGTTGGAATTCATGCACCTTACTAACTGTTTTTTTTAACAACTTGTTGGTATATATTATATGGACAAAATACTGGGACACCTGGCCATTACACCCATAGGAATTATGACATCCCATTCTAAATCCATAGGCATCAATACGGAGTTGGTCCCCCCTTTGCAGCTATAACAGATGCCACTCTTCTAGGAAGGCTTTCCATATGATTTTGGAGTGTTTCTGTAGGAATTTTTGCCCTTTCATCCAGAAGGGCATTTGTGAGGTCAGGCTCTGATGTTGGATATGAAAAGCCTGGCTTGCAATCTCTGTTCTAGCTCATCCCAAATGTGTTTAATGGGGTTGAGGTCAGGGCTCTGCATGGGCTAGTCAACTACTTCCACACCAGACTCACCTAACCATGTCTTTATGGACCTTGCTTTGTGCACTGGGGGCACAGTCATGCTGGAACAGAAAAGGACTGTCCCCAAACTTCCCGCACAGTTGGAAGCATAGAATTGTCCAAAATGTCTTGGTATGTTAAAGCTCCCTTCACTGGAACAAAGAGGCCTAGCCCAACCCCTGAAAAACAACCCCTTAGCCCTCCTCCAAAGTTAGCATGATAGTCAGGCAGGTAACGTTCTCCTGGCTTCCCGCAAACCCAGACTCGTCCATCAGACTGCCAGACAGAGAAGTGTGATTTGTCACTCTGCAAAACATGTTTCCTGCTCCAGAGCCCAATGGCAGCCTGCTTTACACCACTCCATCCGAGGCTTGGCGTAGCACGTGGCGATGTGAGGCTTACATGCAGCCTTCAGCCATAGGAGGTTTGTTTGTAAACTTGACTATATGGTAGGTGCTTGATTTTTATACACCCGTGGCAATAGGTCTGAATGAAACATTTAAATTCAACAAGTAAGAGGTGTGTCCCAGTACCTTTGTCTATATGGTGTGGTTGGCATGGTACAGTAGATATGTTGGTAAGTAATGTATACCAGTAATAAAAACATCCAAAACCCTATTTGAATCCCAATTTTAAAACCTACTAGAATTTCTGCGGGAAGAATATTGCTTCCTGAATGTGATGAAATCGCTGAGCCCATGACCTGCTGCTGGTAGGACGAGAGAGACACCGTTATGTATCCACTTTGAAAATGCTCTACTTTAAATCTTTTTATTGATGTGCTGCTAGGTTTACAGATGGAGCTCACTGTCCAGAAACTGCCCTTGAAATGACACAAACAAAAGATGAGACATGCTAACAAATGCCCACATGAAGATGTGGCTTGACCTGAATCATTCATTTAATTGCTAACGATACCAATCAACTGCTGCAGTTGACTGAAAATAGACGATCAACTGAAAATACAACTGAAAATAGACGATCAGGGTGGAGACGTAATTCAAGCGATACACTATTAAAAACCGAACAAGGCCATCAAAACTACAAAGAAAAGTAAAGAAACCATAACTGTCCTAATAAGTACTAATCTTATCAATCAAAAGGAAAACTGAATCGTCCAAATGTACCACAATTATCATTTACCCTGCAGGAAGTAGGTCATTAGACAGACATTTCTTTAGTGACTGAAAGGACAGCCCAATTTTGAAAATCTGCCCTTGAAAAGCATCTTAACATTTGCCTCAAGGGGTGCAACAGGGATTCTGTGATATTTCAGAAGGTACCACCACCTAACTTCCTGGTCTCCAGCATGGTCTTATAAAACACATAATACCTGTGGTGTCAAAGCAGGACCACTAAAGGTGAAGTCACTTAGCGCAATGGGATTTTAATGTCACTAAAAGCAGTGAACTTCTCATTTATTTCCAACCAAAGCAATTTTTTACAGCATCTGTAAGTTGACTGACACTTGCGCTGTTTTAGGGCAAATTTAAAAGCGGGGAACTTAACTTTGTAATGTGCATCTGAGACAAAGGTGCAGTTCTGTAGGGTTGAGAGGCACAGTCCTGCTGGGCCAGGAAAACTTGGAGTGTTAGTCACCGTCTACATAAATGACTGAGACATGGAGCATGCTGGCCAAGGACAAGCTTTAGGAAGGTGGAGCGCCTGATCGCACAGACATATAGGGTCTTAGAGGAAATGGCGTATGCAGTGTATTATGGGTAAAGCCACAGAACCTGCCGCTGTAATAAATGAGGAGGGGCCACCAGGACAGACTCTTGTCAGATTTTTACTGCAAAAATTCATTCCCTCATAGCAGGTCATTGTCAGAGAGGTACAGGGGAGCGGGCTACCCATTATGTCTGCCTCGTAGTACTGAGATTTTGAGAGTTTATCTTTAAATTAACCCGAAATATTTTACAGTGAAAAAACTACCAAAGGAAAAAAAAAAACAACAATAAAGATAAATGGACCGAGGTGGCCGACGTTGATAAAAAGGAGCTTAAAATGATGGCAGTGTGGGGTTCGGACGTGGGTCACGATTTGCTGGAGA
>JAODKN010000039.1:10456851-10474058 GCA_026774425.1 Petrocephalus zakoni | reverse complement strand
TACCTGCACAAGACAGTCCTCACCTGCGTAATATACCAGTTCTATGCAATATGCCTGCACAAGACAGTCCTCACCTGCGTAATATACCAGTTCTATGGAATATACCTGCACAAGACAATCCTCACGTATAATACACCACGTCTATACAATATACCTGCACGAGACAGTCCTCACCTGCGTAATATACCAGTTCTATGCAATATACCTGCAAGAGACAGTCCTCACCTGCGTAATATACCAGTTCTATGCAATATACCTGCACAAGACAGTCCTCACCTGTGTAATATACCACTTCTATGCAATATACCTGCACAAGACAGTCCTCACCTGCGTAATATACCAGTTCTATGCAATATGCCTGCACAAGACAGTCCTCACCTGTGTAATATACCATTTCTATGCAGTATACCTGCACGAGACAGTCCTCATCTGCGTAATATACCAGTTCTATGCAATATGCCTGCACAAGACAGTCCTCACCTGCGTAATATACCACTTCTATGCAATATGCCTGCACAAGACAGTCCTCACCTGCGTAATATACCACTTCTATGCAATATGCCTGCACGAGACAGTCCTCACCTGTGTAATATACCAGTTCTATGCAATATGCCTGCACGAGACAGTCCTCACCTGTGTAATATACCACTTCATCCCAACCCTCCTTCTGCCAGGCTGCATTTCTGGTGTCTTCTCGAGACTGAAGATCTTTGTAAGCTGAACATAGAAGAAAGAAAAATAAAAAAACAGAAAACAACACACGAATACATAAGGGAATCGCAGCTGTGAAGGTGATCTGGTATTAAGAATAAAAGGCTCTGTGTGATTCTGAGATGAACAGGCAGGTATCAGATGATCTCATTTATTTTCTCATTCTTTTATTATTTGTTCCTTCACCACCTAAGTCATTTACCTCTTTACCCTGCCTTGGTAATCAATCCGTATTACACTGTTTGGATTTTCACTTCTTATTAACTTACACTTGTACGTCTTTCGACCTTTTTATTCTGTCATACTTTAATTAATTTTTATATGGCTTATTTCTTGACAATTCACAAGTATTTGCTTATTTATTTTTTTTTACTCTCCTTCTGAACGTCAGAATCGCAGTAGAAGAATGACTGACTGTTAGTTATCTGCACCATTTACACTCTTCTCCGTTTCCTTAAATCAGTGATCAGACTTCAGGTCAGAGCCCTACCCCAGAGATGGTGCACCATGTAGAGGCTCCCAATCTGGGAGAAGAAGCCGCCCACCGCCTCCTCATTCTGCTGACGGTACCGGATGGCCCGGGCCCTAGAGGCACACACGCAGACGGGTTCAGTCAGAACACCAACCTACCCTGTCCCGCTCCAGCAGAACCCACACGAAATCACAGCCATGTACCCGCATCTTCCTTCTCATTCCGTTCTTTAAAATATTAATTCCAGTGCAATTTGAAATGATTTCCAAACCTCACCATGCAAGACTTAGCACATGACGTGAATCACCATTATCAATGAATCACGGCTACGGGACTCAGCAAACAGGTGAAGAACCAATCCGTTCATTTATGGAAATTGATGGCAGAGCCACGGCTGATTATTCTGACAGGCGGACTGTGAATAAATGAGGCTTGCAGCCAGACCGAAACACACAGGCGTCCTCTGAAAATGAGACGGCGTCTCCAGGAAGTTACGCTCGTGGTGCGTCTTTAGGAGATGCACGCTCCACTTTCATTTGTTCACAATAACAATCTGTTGAGAGGCAACAGTAATTTCAATCAGTTCATCTCTTACATAGATCTTTTTCCTCCAGTGGCAGCACAGACCAGTGACTTCACAGAACAAACAAAGTCAGGGAAACACTTCCCTCTGTGAGCCACCCCTGGGAGGAATATATTAGCCAATCAAAACAGCTTAGCATCATCGTCAAGGCCCAGGCAGAAACTGGAAGGTATAAGTCACACAAATATGCAAGAACAGCTGGAGGAAACCTAAACTTACCAGTAATTCCCCCATTCGATCATCGTCCCAGGCTGAAAAACACGGACAAAGAGCCAAAGCCCGTCAATATCACCATTCAGGGACAGATCCTTTCAAATAGAAGAGCTCAAAGTCACATCTCTGAATAATAACTGTTCTGTTAACTGTTCAGATGACTATGCCGTCAATCATTTTTAGAAATTACGACTGGCTTAAGGCTGATTTATACTTCTGCTGTAAGTACAGATTAGTCGTAGACCCGACCCCCACACGTCACAGCAATGCAGATTGCAAGAACTGTGATTGACGATGAAGAAAGCACACATCCCAGGTGTATTTATATCAATTATGGAGCCTGCGGCGTTATTTATATCTAGCTTTAAATAACCCACCCTCGGCATCACGAGAGCAGGTTTATAAAACGCTCAGGATGACAGTGCCGGCTTCACTTACCTCCATTAAATTTATCCGTACTTTAGAACACTAAAAATAGTGGCATAGACACTAACTTTAGAAGGAAAAAAATGCCTTTGTGACTTTGGGACAACGTGATATTTTTCCAGATTTTTCCAGGGAAGATTAGAGCGCTGATATAACCAGGAGTCGATAAACGGGTACTTTGTTAAATGTCATTTTTTGGTTTCCATTGCACAATTCAGCACAGGGTGGGAAGACAATAAACGCAACACTGAAAACTACGTGCCGCCCGGCATTCTGGCGGCGTGACTGCTGAGCGACACACACACACACACACACACAGACACACACCAGCCCACAAGTATAAATGCTGGCCATGGCTTGTGGCTCACAGTATAAACCAGCCTATAGATGGAACAGGACAGGGAGGAGACTCACTCTCAGCTGGTAGGACCGCAGCTCATAGATGCTGGGCCCCTTCCTGGGCAGCGGCTCGTTCCAGAAGCTGAACTCCAGCAGCAGCTGGTTGCGTCGGGACAGGAGCATCTTGCCTCGCTCGTTGCGGTACTCCATGAATTCCTGCAGGGGGCGTGAAAGAGAGTAAGCCCACTGAACGCTGAGTACATTTACAATAAATTATTACACATGGTATGACCAATACAAGCCACATTTTTCGGATATAACTTATACAATACAATATAATTACATTTTGTTTAACTTAATTAGTTCAAATTGCATTTTCATCTGACCACTAGGGGGCGGAATTTCACCCAATGCACCCCCTGTGAATTACGTATGTTGCCAAGAGCTATAGCGTGCACCTTATGGAACAATCCCATCAAAGCTTTTAAATAGCATCACTGTAATCTGCAGGTTGTCATAGTGTCTACTATGTGTGTTGGATTGAGTCTACAAGCTTACAATGAGCAAATGGCTCGCATTAAACGTACCTTATTCATCCGAAGTTTATTCATGACTTCAGTAAGAGCTGGGTACCCTCCTCGGTATCGCCACAAATGAACTGCAGGGACAGAGAGGTGGCTTACAGATCACTTCATGGAACCTGCATATCTGATCTTCAAACAGGCAACTTAACCTGAAACACTGACTATAGAGGCATTCTCTAAGAATCAACCAGTACCTAAAAGACGACAAAGATTCAGAAACATTCATCATTTTCCAGCGGCAATTCTTCAAGACAAGTCACTTTACTATCACTTTACACACGATACAAAACTGCATCGAGCAGCTAGAACAAAGAACAGCTGAACAATAAACACGGAATTAAAAAGCAGTACACAATGATACATAACGACGAAACAGTGCAAGGAAACAGTAGGTTTAAGGCTCCAGAGAAGACGCTGTCTCTGCACGTGCCACCATCTTGGTTTCATCTTCATGACTCATGAGCACCTACTACTATTTTTACATTTTATGAATATTCAGCTGTGTCTATCTTATTGGTGCAGTGTGTTACCTGCAACCAAGGAGGCCTCTCTGTCTTAATCTACATAAAAATTCTACTTTTTTTAGGTGGAGTGTGCGGGTGAGGTTTAAAAAGGCTTTTGTGTGATTGGTAGTGTGCGGGTGAGGTTTAAAAAGGCTTTTGTGTGATTGGTGGAGTGTGCGGCCTCTGTGACCACGCCCATATTAGTGGCAAGTGTCGTGTTGCCCACGGAGGCCACACTTCTATTGGTGCCGTATCTGTCAACATAGAAACGTCTCTCTTGGTAACAGAAGCTTCAGCCGTGTGTTCCCACCTGCTTGGTCCTGCTCTCCATACCATGTGTTCCAGGTGCCCGCCAGCTCGCAGGGGTAATGAGGGTCCGAGTGGATCGACGGCAGCACGCTCTCACTGGAAGCAGAGACGCAACAAAACTTTACACTTCACCCAGTTTACACTGCATGACAATCCACTGGAAGTACGTCATGCTACAGGGTCCTGAGCAGGCAATCGCCCATTCACCAGCCCAGTCCGCAACACATACTGCAAGTTCAAATCTTAGAAAGATAGCTTTCGTTATACAAAGAAAGGTACATTTCAGCTCCAAGTTATGTTAGCTGCCGTAAGAAAGCAACTGTTTTCATAATGATAATGCACTGTGAAGTTATTCTGGAGATATTTTAAGTAGAAAAACTCCTAGTGTCAAATATCTTATACGCTGGAAGTCCATGTGAGGCAGGACTGCACCCCTATTGCATGCAACTGCAGAGGACACTAACATATCTGCACAGCTGCTGAGCAATACTGAGCCTCGCTAAAGTGACCTTCATTCACCCTCTCAACACTGTGCCAACAGCCTGTGCTAAGACATTCCCCAGCATGCAGAAGTCTCCCACGTTTGGGGTGATCCACACTAGGTCTATGTTCTTTTAAAGAAAATCTTTCAGATTTCTCATAATTCCATGTAAGAATTTTGTTTTAAAACATGGTGCCGTTGATCGAGCAAGTGAGCACAAAACTGAACACCTGTTCTGTCAGGCTTCAATACAGCTGAAAAGCTTTCAGTCCAGGAAGTCCAATGAAAAGAGTATCATTTGTAAAAAATAAATAACTACTCCTGCCAACAGTCCATTTGGACCATAGCATGGCCGGCCTGCCACTATTTCCAGCCATCATCTCCCTAAAAATAGAAACGGCGGTTGGCCTTTTAACAAACGCGTCGTCTGAGACAAGCATCTCCAGTTTCCACTGCACTTTCAGATTTATGGATCCAGGAGTACGCAGCTTTAGCAGTAGACTTCTTACCAAAGCTTGTTGTAGTCATCCAGGCACTCCGGCTTAACGTTGTGGACTGCGAGAGACCAAAACAAATCACAAAGATAAAATTCTCTCATTGGCCGTAGTACAAGAGCAACAGCAAACACGAATGACGATATTTCCAACACTGACAATATAAACAAAACAACGAGAGGCAGACAGAAAAATACAATCATATATATATATGTATTAAAAATGCATCCACAAAATAAGCAAAGAGCTGAGAGTGGATGTGAGGAGCTTCCAGAAGACACACACTCGGGAACCTACACTGAATTTTGTACAGGTTGCTCTCCTCCTTCTTCGCTAGCAGATGAGAGTGGGCATCCTTCCTGGGGTCTACCTTTCGAACGAATAGTGATTTAAACCAGCTATCCTCCCGGTTTTTGTGATTGGATGCTGAAAGGCCCCTGCAAAAAAAGAAAAAAAAAAAACAATTAAAAATCACATTCCAGTGTAGTGCATAACCACCAGTTGATCTGAGCCCAGCCTCTGACCATAAACTAACCATATACACACATCTGGACAAGAATCCAGTCACTGACCATACTTTGTGGTGACAACTTCACGGGCTGTGTGACGCATTCACAGATCCCCCCAACCCCATTAACATCCCACAGACCCCCGGACCCCACAACCCCAATAACATCCCACAGACCCCCGGACCCCGGGACCCCAATAACATCCCACAGACCCGGGTCGCCTTCAGCCCTCATCTACAGATCGGGGCTCAGAAATGCAACCGTCATTGTGCCTAGGCAGCACCTTCGCTTATATAACCAGCAAGCCCACGTCATGCATTGCACTGCACCCTGCATTTCACCCTGCATTGCATTTCATCCTGCATTAATGCATCACTTCTTGTTACATCAAATATAAAAACATGGGGGGGGGGGACTTTCCAACAAAGTAACACAGCACTTGGCACAGTGAAGGCCAACTACATGTGTCCCGGCGGGTGGGGGACCGGGGATGCTGGTGCTCGGTGAGCCGGGGGCCCCGGCTGGAGGCGCCCCCCCCGCAGCGGGACCCACGCTCCCTGAGAGCCACGCCGATCGGCAGCCTTCTGCATGCACGGAGCCCAGCCGCCGGGCTTGACCTTGAGCTAGCCTGCGCGCTAACCCAGGGGAGCGGCGCCCTGCGCCCCGCAGCCGCCCGGGAGGAAGCCGGCCGCGCCCCCCAACGCGCCCCCCAACGCGCCCCCCGCCCCCGGGCGCCGGGCGCCGTGCGCGACCTTCGCCAGGAGCCGCAAAGCCGCCCCCGCGGACGGGGGCTGGGGCTCGGCAGCCGATCGGCAGGCTGCAGCCCCGCGTCGCGTCGCACCGCGCCGCAGTAACCGGGAAGCGAGCGCTACGGGGCGCCGGACGGCCGAGGCGGCTCCCCGGGCGGGCGCCCCGACCTGGCGGCGAGCAGAAGCCGTCCCCCGCTGCGGGCCGTGCTCCGTGCCTGGCTCAGGCCCCTTCCCACGTTCTGAAGGACTCGGGTCGCCATCTTCCTCCGACTGGCCGATGCGCTTCCAGTGCGGAGCGTCGGCGCTCCGGGTTCCGCTGCGGCGAGCGGCCGCCAGGGGGCGACAGAGCGGCTGCGGAGACCCGGCGCGTCAAGCGGGGATCCTACGTTTCTGTTTATACACACTGCATGGGGGGAGCACACAGTCAGCATAGCTATACGAATAAACGAGCATGAAGGTGGGTTATTAATAGGAAAAACAACAAAACATGTAACCAATGAATTGAATAAGAATATAATAAAGACTAAGGGTTAAATCAAACAAAGAATACTACATATAAAACATTTTGCAGTGCCTCTACCAGTAAATTGAGCAGCTTCCCCCACTTGTCTGACTTGATTTGTCATGAAGAACATTCATGTTATAGAGATGTAGGATTTATTCACAGTTATATTTTAAGCCGTCCCATTAAAGATGGATCCAGCAGATTGTTGAAGTGTCCATATCTCCCATTTGGATCAATAAACTATCATTTACTAATATATGCTATATGTATTACATGTTAAGTTGACTAGATATTAAATAAACATGACCTGAATACTAGCTCCATAGCACACACTAGGAATGCTACTGTCCCGAAGACGTACAACTGCTCTTTTGAGATTGTGTGAGGTCCTCTGATAGACTAGCATCACATCCGGGGTGCACCCTGTCCCGTGCTTCCTGAGATGGGCTCCAGACTCACACTAATCCTTCTCTGGAGAAATGGTTCTAGGAAAAGGAACTGAACTAAATGAAAGGTCCAGGAGGAAATCCCACCGGAATCAGCAACAAGACTGCAGAATCTGGCAGAATGAGGTCATGGAAAAATAATCTCAAATATGCTGAAAGACTCACAATGATTCAGAGGCCACCTTACATGCCTTTGTCAGCCCAACAAGTCTGACAAGTGGCCCCCAGGCTTCCCTCCCCACATCTGCAGTTCACCTCCAGCTACAATGTGTAGAATACTTCATGCCACAAGTAGAGGCTTACCTGTACCCCCCCTCCCCCAGACACACAAAAATTAACACTGTAACACAATTGCAGTTAGGCAAATATCCTTTTTCAGAATCCTTACAGTTACAGGTAATTAGCAGCAATTAGTGACTCCATTGCACAGATTACAAACAGAACCCACAAGTCATAAATGAGTATTTTTATAACAAAAAATTACATTTTATTTTGATCACTGACAACATACAAGTTTTACCAGGGATACCAAACAAGATACAACATAACAAAGGAGAAGCGATTCTCTTGGAGACGACACTCCTTCAGACATTAGTGGTTTGGGGCCACAGGGTCTTTAATATCCAATTTTTGCAATGTCTGCATTACAGAGTCAGCAGAGGGCTCGCTCGAGTTGACAATGGGCTCCAGGAACACACTTCCGGCCACCCTCTTCCCCGTGAGTGGGTCTACAACTTTTCCCAGCTTGTGTACAATTTCCACCAGCTCATGCTTCACGTGCTTGGTCCTCCTCTCTGGCAGTGCTTTCAGCAGGACAACATCTCCCACACCGCACTGCTCCAAGGGATCGTGGGCAAAGTATGTAGTTCTTTTGTTGTAGTACTGTAGTGAAAGAGATGACAGCAATAACGAGCATAATTAGTACCACGACATGGAAATAGTACGCCATAAAAGTTAATTCATTAAAAACGAATTGTGTGTGAAACTCAGGTCCCATGAAGGCGCGCTACCTTGAGAAGATACTGATCGAGGACAAGCCTAGTCACTCGGACCTTAGCGGTCTTCTGCATCTTGGTGCCTATCACTCTTCCTATGATCCACGTTGCGTGGACAGTTGCAGTTTTCACAGACATAATGTATGGGTCCTGGGTAGATTTAGAAGAGCATTTATAGGTAAATAAATATATTTTTAAACTCATTTATAGATAACATGACCAATGACCCCACACAGAAGTATAAAAGACTCAATAAGCACGTATTTGCTCGGGAATATATAAGAACTAAGAAACGAATGAACAGAACTGCTGCATGAAACGACACAAAACAGAACTAATTTGTCAGGGTTCTACAAAACAGTTAGCTTCATGCGTTAGCATCAGAAAGCAAGGTAGAAAACACATGCTACATACCTATATTTCGTTAATAGCGATTAAATGAGTTTGGCATTTAGTACAGCGTAAATAAATACTTGGTTTTCTCAATTATTTAATTTCATGAAGGTCATGATTGTTTCCCCATGCTTCTAACAGCTTCTTCGCTGGGCTCATTTTGATGACGTAAAAATCACGACAGACAAACAGGGACAAACAGAACGCGATGGGGATACGCGTTTCATTTTCTGCATTTTATTTTCTACATTTAATTTATACGTTGGGTAGTGATGAAGTAGGTACACTGTGTAATTGCATCGTTTTAGCGCACCACCAATGTATGCAAATAATGTATATAGATGTACAAATAACAATTGAAACTAATAATGTACTAAAAAAAGAATTGGTTCTCTGCCACTATATTAAAACATCCTTGCAAAGGAACAAAAAACTGTTTTCGAAGAGTACTGTCTTTTCGGCCTAGAGTGTACATTTAAAAACCAGTTCAGCCTGAAATTGTTTGGTTTGACATTGCTAATGGTTGATGTTCTCACTTGAACCACAAGGAGGCGCCCAAATAAAATGTATTACTCAGCGAATCTTGTCGGAGACATGGATTTGGAACTTGAGTGTCACGTTAAGTTCACCGTCAAAAATCTCACAAACTGTCAACGCAAACAACGGCATTGCATCTTAATTTTGCAGGGACATTTCTAAGATCAGGTTCTCTCAACAATTTAATAAAGTTCATGTTTCTGAGCTAATCATTAGTACTTTGCAAAACCTAATGTCGATAACGCTGATTTAATATACCAGGATATACAATGTCACAACCCCAGGGACACATAATAAGCCTTCAAGAATGGTAAAACGGTTTGGGGGTATTTAAGAGGTTTATTAAGAAGTTTATTTTTGAATTGGTCCATCATAATACTGGGCTGGACATGGCATTTAAAATTCATGCTACCTTAAGGTCTACAATAAGAGTATAACTTGGTGTTATTTTTTCTCTGCTTTTTGAGAAATGCCTTTTTTAGCCTTTTATGGTCACCCTGTGAAGTGGATTGGGATCGAATGAGAGGCCCAGCCTCTCAGCCAAGTTGTATATAGCTCTGGATACTAGAATCCCAGGCTGATACAGCTCTGGTACTTGTGGCAAACAGGGCCAAAGGTCATTGGGTCGTTGGGTCATACCACAGTCAGGCAGAGGGAGTATTGGCTGCTGGGGCAAAATGCTACATCTGGTTTGTGTGTGTGTGCGTGCGCACGTGTATGAGTGTGTGATGTATGACTTACATTGTGGGGACCAAATTTCCCCACATTGTGATTAAAGCCTGTTATTTTAACATTGTGCGGACCATTTTTTCAGTCCCCACAAGGGGAAATTAGTTTAATATTTTGTGACTGAAATCACAAAACTAATCTATGCCAAAAGTCTTCTGTTTTGTTTGGTTACTTATGATTAAGGTTAGGGATGGGTAAGGGATATGGTTGTCATACAGTAGTTGGTATTAAAGTTTTGCCCATAGACATAAATGGACAGTCCCCACAAAGATATGAATACAAACATGCACATGTGTGTGTGTGTGTGTGTGTGTTTGTGTGTGTGTGTGTGTACCCATGTCAGGTGTCATACCCAGAATTATCTACAGATTGTGACCCAGACTCCCCTAGTCAGTCTGGTTTCTCCAGATGGTCCAGTCTCTGTGATCTCAAGTATTCTTGAAGCATATGGCACGCTCTGCAGACCATGCATACAGTTACAGTGCCAAGCCGTCATGTATTTTGAACATTTTCCAGAAACATATTGTATGGATAAACGATCTCATTCACCAGCTATGATATCTTTGAAGAGGTCTTACTGCCTTACTTGGTAAGACGGGCGAACAAACCTTCATGAGATGTAAAAAAAAGTAGGTGTTACCATGAGCAAGTCTCACATTCATTCTACCAGTGTCAAATACGTCTCCAACTGGAGCTTTCTAACTATCTGCTTCTAAAAACATTTTCATTAAAGCTAAAATTCTAATGATCGATTTAACTAGAGATGACATTTTGGCAGAAACCATTTACAGCCATGTGTTAATTGAAGATAGCTGTCAAAGTGTCTAACTCTTCTGCTAATGTCTACAACTCAAGGCTGTAGGTTTGATTTCAACGTTGGCGGAGACCAATTTAGCCATCTTTATGCGGCTCAAGGTGGCCCAGGGCTGGAAGGGTTCTAGGTGACCAGTTGGTGCAGCACCCAAACATAAACCTACGTTATTAATCAGAATTGCTGAATGTAGAAAAAAAAGGAGAAGGTTTCGCTGCCAAGTTCTGATATTCAACACTGGCTTTAGAATGGTTTTCTGTTCACAGACATATTTTAATCCCAGGATAGAAATGATCAGAAAATACAAACATTAGGGGGGCTGCAGGCCAAAGCAGGCCTCAGTCGAGCAGAATAAGGGAATGCTTTGTTTCAGAACCGAGACTGGGCCACTTGGATCAAGTTAGCTCATTGCTCCAGAATGGAGTCCTGATTTTTAACCATTCATTGGTAGGGCTGCTCTCATAGCCTTAAGTAAGCTTCACTGGAACTAATTTAGAATTCGTTGGTAAATATTCAGCATTTGGCCATTAGAAAATCTTCGGAAAGTCAGGATGTAAATGGGATTGTTAAAAGGAGATCTTAAGAAGTGGAGTAAATATTTGCCAAGGTCCTAGGAAAGCATTACACCTCTGCCATGGTGTCAGTGTGACATGTCATACAGTCAGTCGTGAGTAACATCATCATGGAAATGTGACCGATATTGTCCAGAACATTTGCTCTGTAAGCCTGACTCTGTCTGCTGTGTCTCACTATTCCAGGTAAAGGGGCAAAACAAAATGGCCGCCTTTCAGGAACAATCTCATTCAAACAAAGATATAAAGTCTCAGCAGCAGGTCATGCTGATGAACACATAGTATGTTCATAATAAGAAACCAGTACATTATAGTATGCGATTTTTAAGTCTGTTAAGTTATTTTTCCTAAGATCTATTATTATTACTCACCATCCTCTTCCTTCAAATTCCATACCACTAGTCTGTGGGTAATGTAGTTTTTTATCATGTGTGGTCGATGCTGTAAGTTCCACGGCTAATATTTAATGAGGAGAGTACAAACATAGCAAAAAGCGCCCTGACACCCATCAGAGACTCGCCGGGGTTGCCCTGATTACCTCATGATGTGGCTACAATTTCGAACACTGATCTTTGGTCAAGGATGCTATGGTACCATATACATATAAGAACATCCTTGTGCTCAAACATGGTGTTCGTTATGGATAACCGATGGCTTCTGCGGAAGTCCAATTCACCAGTTGGGTTTATATCAGGTTGGCCAATCACCAGTCACACTCTACCAGGCATCTCCATGCTTTTCTACATGGAAATGGGACCCAGCGTTTCATTTTTCCATACAGGATGATCCTGCTATATGCGGAATGGGTGGCGACTCTGCCCACCTCCTCCTGAGGTCTTCCTCCATGTGGAATGCCAGAGAAGGAGGAACAGATGAGATCTGGTGCCTAAACCCACACTGTACATAGCGGTAAGGCCAGCTATAGCTAGCCAGTCCCGTTCCCGCTCCTGCAATAGCCTAGCTCCCTAACCCTAACCCTAACCCTAACCCCATAGCTCCATCCCCACCAAAGAGGTAATTGTCCATGTTTCTAAAGCCAGTGACCATTGCCAAAGTCTGGTCAATCTGGGTCTTTCCTCCGCGGTTCTACCACCCTTGACTCCCACCTTTCATCTTGCGGGTGGGGAGCCCACAAGATGACTCCAAAAAGCTATTTTGGGCTGAGCTTGGCTGAACCACAGGGGTGACCCAACCACCAGGTGCTGACCAGCTCACCAGGCCTGGCTCTGGGAGTACATCTTGGTAATCGAATTCCAGGCAGGCTGCACTTGTTCTTTCCCAGAGACCTGTTGACCGGGAGCTTTCGCTCCAAATAACATAATAAAATTAATCTGTGAGACAGAGTTTCGTTTGATGAGTCTCCTGAGATTACTTTTATTGCAGGGCTTTCTAAGTAGTTATGTTGTGTGGTCATAACTCCTACTGCGCTAAGCTATAGATCAATCTGATCAGAGAATGGACGGCCCTCGGCCAAGCAGACAGTCCAATTACAGTCCAGCTTATTAGAATCAGTCACATTGCCCGCACCCACTGCTAAAGTCACGGGCTCTTCGAAGACACCTAATAAGACAGAGCAGACTCAAAAGAGGCATGGTATCATGGTTTGAAACATCTCCAGGGCAAATCTTGGCTTTCCTCAGACTTAGATGAGAAACAATGGCTAAGAGGCCAGTGATGTTGTCGATTACTGCAGGCCTGGGTCCAGCTCTGAGCGTGGCGTTGTGCCCGAGCCACGCAGCGTGTGGTCGCTGATTACCACAGGGCGTGGGGCTGTGAGTCCATTACAGCATCCCCTGAAGTAAGTCTGGAAATGTTCCTGCTCAGTCGGAGTCCCTTTTTGCTTAGGATTAGTCCTCCAAGAGTCTTCGAGTGCTTATGTTATAAATATCCAAACTAATGACAAACAGCAAGCTTAGGGTTCATGGGCACCGATGTACGATACATTTCGGTGTAAGCAGCCCGGACTCTCCAAATGCAAAGTGGGCTCTCAAAGCTGCTTATTTCCAAAGTTTTAAATGTTACTTTTCCTGTTTGCCTCCCCCCTCCCACGAACAATTAACAACTAAAACAACTAAAAATTCTAGCACTTGTAATTTTATAAGGCTAATGAAAATGTATGATATGTATGCGTAGTGTTATTACTGAAACTTAAAAGGTCTCCCCAAGGTTACAAACCCCAGCAGGTACCAGACAGGTACACCCATATTTCTGGTTTCAGAGCCACAAACAGGCACAAACGTAACATTATAGCCGGTCGGGGGGGCTTGTCAAGATCCCGTTTATAGGCGCAGGTGTTGAAAGCCCTGTAATGGAGTGCTTGTCTCTCTCTCCGCCCTCTGCCTCTATATATGTCACTCATGCATGTAACAAAACCTGAAAGACAGAAAGCAGCAACTGAGCCCATCGCCGTGGACCTCGGGTGCCACGATTCCGTGGTTCTGTGAATAATGTGTGCAACGTCTCACACTAATTCTGCTTGTCAGTGTAATACAGTCCTAGACATAAACACCCAGGAGGGATAAATATGCAGAAAGGATCAATGTGACCTATAAGAGCTTGGTGTACCTTCAATGCCGTGCATGTAACCCTGTAGTATGTGGTTTACATTCTGTGACCTTTGGCAAGAGGACTAATTATAATAATTTTAATTAAGAATTGCCTATTGCAGCTATTATGGTTGTCAGAAACTGGGGCGTGAATGACATCATCACCCTTTTATGAAAATAACCTTTCGGAGAAAATATGAGGCCACCCAAAGAAATGTCATTTTCATGCTCTGGATCCTAAATCTGCCTAGTTAACATTTTTAAAACATAATTTAAACTTCATTGACCTACCTATTTGATACTCCACCTCCCTGTCACATCAGACTCTTGTAGCAGTCCCTCACTTTTTCATGTCATGGGGGGATGCACGTCAGAACAAGGCCAGTGGAACCAGCAGTGCTTGCTGGCACCGGGCAGCAGAATGACATCACATGGCCAGATTTAATAATGAATTACAAACATGTCTCAGGTGGGTACTATGAAACTAGGTCTAACTAGTGAACCACCCGCTGAAATCCCTTGTTCTCCATTATGGAAAATGGCTGGTCATCCAGTGCAATAATCGCCGTCATTTCAGTAGTTGTGTCTTTAGCTGTAGGGCTGCTGACTTTGGGCCTCTTGATAATGTGTAATTATTGGCCGGCGACATCGGTATGGGCTGCTGACCCACCCTGTGCCACCACATATTGCTTGTTTACCATTTGTAATGGTAAACAACGAAGAGAAAAATATACAGCTCAAGGATTGTGAGGGAAAAATCACGACCTCCATTCTGAGTGAAAAGAAAAATGATTCATATTCCTCTCTTGTTGGTTCTTTTGCAGACATGACGACGCAAAAAAAAAAACATAACATAACGTTATCCCAGTTCTGTGAAGACTAAAAGGCGAGGGTACGCACAGTGAGTACGGGCGGCGATAGTGCCTTCAGCATGACTCACGCGATGCACCAACGGCCAACGGCAGGCCTTAGCTACCGTCCCAGCCAAAGAGCAGGAGGCCTGATGACTGCAGGGTAGGTCTCCATGGCAATGAAGGTGATGCGTGCACTCAGAGACCTTCACATGTGAATAGTTTTCAGACATTTTTTGCCCAAGTTTCTGGCTAGCAGAATGGTCGGAGGCCTAAGATGATGGCAAAGGCATCTGGGAACCTTCGGCTCTTATCTGCATTTCGTTTCTCACTTGCTTTTTTCATTTTTATATCGCATCACTATTTCAACATTTTGCTACGGCCAAAACTTGCACATACATTCCAACAACTGTTAACACTATTGGTTGAAGTAGCCAGGTTTGAATTAGAAGTAACCAGCTCTGAGATTCAATAGTGTTCTTTAGAAACTATACGGTACTCCATCTAAATACACTTTGAAATGAAAGCATTTGCTTCCCCTGAAGAGTCCAGCAGCATTCACGCTATAGAACCAGCACTAATGTGCCTTAGTCAGATAAATTGAGCAAAAATTGAATATCATGCTTGTATGGATGTTTAAGGAGACATCTTATTGTTTATATTACAGTGTTATCTGTGTTTTATGGGGTTCAAATACACAGTCATCACTTTTTATTATTCTGAGGTGTCCCAACCTAAAACTCAACTTGCATCTGACTTCATGCAATTCAGGGAATTCCTAATGTAACATACAAACTGGGCCGTTTTCAATGGCTCTCAAGTTTCTGCTGTTTACCCGCTGACTTTAACAGCAGCTTTGGGTGACCCCCACCTAGATTCGTTTTAAGGAGCACCGAGGTTTATGAGCGTGGGGGGTTGTAGTGGTGATATCCGCTTGCCCTGGGGCAGAATGCTAATTAAAACAAGATCCAGGCTGTGTGGGGAAGACGACTTTGCATGAAGACTTTGATCATCTGATGGTTCCCTGCTGGTCTAAACTGAAGTTCTCTGCATCAGAATTGGAATTAGAATCATTATTGCCACTCGACCGAAGCTGCTGGGAATCTTTGTTGGCATAGTTTGTTACCATTGGAGACACCATGACAATAGACAGATAACAATTATGGCATAACACAGTCAGAGAACAAGTACACGACACGAGAGACACAACAGAGAGGAATAAATGCAAGCCAGCTAACATGTACAGAAGTCTGTGCAATACAGAAAGTTGTCACGGGCCCGTTACAGACAGCAGCATGGGTGACACATCAGGATTATTCAGTCTTCAAGATCGTCACACCATCTGAATCATTCATTTAAAATCAATTCCTCTGTGACTTTGTCTCACACACTTTTTTCATGTCTTGCTCTCTCCTGCACCCCCAATCCCTCGAGAGCGCACAGACCTCTGTACTGTAGATCTTTGTTCACAAAGCAAATTTCAAACAGGGTCAGTCATATCCTACTGGCACACAATGGGCCTGGGTGGGACACAGCTAAGCTGAAAGCAGGGCTCCATGCTCTGAAAAAAATGTTTACATGTTGTTTAAATGGTCGAAATCAGAGATAATGACTTTTCATTGGATGATGCCAGTGCAACGATGAGGTTTCGGTTGCCTGAGCAGAAACACAGCACCGTCAATGTGGTCAGGAATTGGGGGTTCCTGTCCTGGGTGGAGCACTGCTTCAGTGCTGGGGGCTGTTTGTGTTTGCATGCCATTGCACTCAGGTGATTAACATGAACATGAAATTATCCCTCAGGACCGACAGGTCAGGTTTGGATCTGAATTCTGTAACAACTGCAGAGTCTGGCTCTTCATCGAGGAAACCAGCCCCCTACTGACCTGCAGGGGCACAGTTAATGTAGTATTACAGTATTACTGACACCAGTGGCCAAAACTGTGGAAACAATCCCAGTTTTCAGAGATTCCAGAACTTTATTCAATGGTGGCAATGTCAAAAATGCTAGGTGGTTCCACAATTTTGGCCCCTACTTTATATATTAATTAATCACCAACTAAGACTTTACATAAAATCATAATTATCTCATGTGTTCATAGAATCAGAATCAGAATCTTTTATTTGTCGTTGCACTAGTACAACGAGATTGGATGCAGTCCCTCTCAGTGCACTTATTTATGAAGTAAAAAAGTGTTTAATTTATTAGCTAAATTATAAATAATTTAAATTATAAATAAATAAATAAAGGTACACATCTACAGTGCTTTGTGCAGGGGCCATATTGCACATGGGGGTGAGGTAGCCCTGCATTGCAGTACAGGTGCCATATTGCACATGGGGGTGAGGTAGCCCTGCATTGCAGTACAGACGCTATATTGCACATGGGGGTGAGGTAGCCCTGCATTGCAGTACAGGTGCCATATTGCACATGGGGGTGAGGTAGCCCTGC